>VCCN01003718.1:2710336-2724097 GCA_006491835.1 Architeuthis dux
AGTTTGTGTCCACTTGTTCAGACTTTTTTAGTGATCACTGAAGTAAAACAAAATTAACTTATTCATTGATCACACCTTTTTCCTATTTTTTAATTGATCACCCTCAACATGGCATGCTGCCAAAAGACGTTGGTCACATGACGGTTTCTATTGAGTCACTAACCAGACCTTTTTTTTATCTTTCGTTTGTTTTTCTAGGCTTTGCCCCATTCTGTCCGCTTTCTCTTCAGTTAGCCTCTTTGTTATTCTTCACTGTGAATACATTATCTTGTTTTTATCCTTTCTATTCAACATTAAAACACGCTCTCATGGAACTGTTTTATTTATGCCAGCCTATCACTTATTAGGTAGCAGTAAATAAAATAAGTCGTAGATTATTCCACTGAAACTAAGATGTATTTAAAAAAACCAGTCTGTTTAGTCGCTCGATAGAAACTGGCAGGTGACCAACGTCTTTTGGCCGCATGCCTTGTTGATGGTGATCAATTAAAAAGTAGGATTTTTCATAAAAAACAAGCGTGTATGTATCACACGTACAGGCTGCAAATTTAAACTTTTACTCCTTATGTCTAGATATAATAAGGAGTAAATGCTGAAATTTTCAGCCCTCTAGCTCCATTGGTGTGGCCTGTATGTGTGATATATTGTACATATATACATACACAGCAATGTCGGCTGGGGCCTAGAATATGCCGACTGCATCCCCTGCAAAGGGGTAAGACCCCCCCCCTCCGGGTCAGCATTAAATGACCCATCAAGGGTTGATATGCCGCTAAACAACTCAATCGATCAATCATATATACATACAGAAACCTATGTTGACCGTTTTGGTTGCCAGTTAGAAAAAGAAAGAAACTTGACCTGTTTACAATTAGATACTGTCAACCAAAACTGTCAAAAAATAGGTTTCTTCAGTTTTCATGTTGGTCCGGCTAGCTGACTATGAATGTATCACGTGTACAGGACGTACCAATGCAGCTAGAGGGCTGAAAATTAAAACATTTACTCCTTATTGTGTCTAGAAAAAAAACTTTTTTATTTTTTTTGTCTTTTGAAAATTCCTCCCCTAAATAGGTTTTTAGTGGGGGCTCGATTAGCAGTGTAATCTTTTGCTAAATTGATCCCCAGTTTGTGCCATACAGTATTCATGATTATTTTTTTAAATTTAGACTTTTGTAGCAATCACTGCCTAACAAAATGTGAGAGAAGTAACTTATTTATTGATCAGCACCTTTTTGAAATTTTTAATTGATCACCCCCAACACTACATGCTGCCAAAAGACATTGGTCACGTGACTGTTTCCATTGGGTGACTAACCAGACCTGTTATTATTTTTCGCAAGATGGCAGCATTCACGTCACATGCTTGCACCTACTTCATCATTGCCATAAGCTGCAATGATCCATTGCCAAAGCTTCCACTGCACAGTTTTCCCAGAGTAAACCATGTTGAATGTGCATTTTATATTCAGCTACAATTCTCATCAAAATATAGAGAAATACTAACATCTTTTTGTCGTGTTGGGGGTGATCAATTAGAACTATATGAGAAATACTAGGTTTTCAAATAGTAATGTTACAATTTACATTTACTCTGAGTTGGAATCGGAGTCAGTATATTTTTACCGACTCCGACTACACAACCCCTACTCCACAGCCCTTATACGCCGGAATATACAGTAATATTCTTCTTGGGTAACTGTTTTCTTTTCTTTGCTCCAGTTTTCAATTTGTGTTAAACCACATGAAAATTTGCAAGTAATAGTGATGCACATAGTTGTGCTTGTATCTCATCTCTGTTAAAGTTATTTACTTCAATTGTGAGTATATTTGGGTCGTGCTGTATTAGCGAGTTCCAATTGTTTATAATTCTTTGAGAGAAATGTTTTTTTGTTTTTTTTGCAGTGTTCATTATAGATTTTGTTGTTTCTTTTGTTCATTGTAAAGAACTTGTTTGCTGGGATGTTTTCTATACCTTTTATAATTTTGATTGTTTGTATAGCGTCTCCCATTATTCTTTCTTTTAGTGTAGTTATTTTTAATTTTTTAAGTCTATCTTCGTATGGGAGATTTTTATGTCCTGGGGCCATTTTCGTTGCCCTTCTTTGTATGTGTTCTAGTTCTGTGATATCTTTTTTGAGGTGTTGATTCCACTGCGTATTCTAAGTGTGGTCAGATGTATGTTGTGTATAATATTTTAACGGATTTTGTGTCTAAGTAGTCGAATCTGGATCGTACAAACGTATGGTCATTTTTAAACTTTTTAAAATTTTGCTTGTTATAGATATTTACTAAATTTAGTTAGTTTGGCACAATGCCACAAGTATAGGGCACCCAGTGAGGATTGACTTCACTATAGTAGCAAATTGGTCAGTGAGACAAGTTTGTTAACTATTGGCTTACACTAGGTGCTTTAGATGGTTACAGGTTTTCCCTGCCATTCGAGTAATTAGTGTTCCTATGAAAACCTTTTGGAAGCTGATATGGTGTAACGCAAATAAACAATTCCCATTAATTAATATGGGAACATTTTTTAGGCATTCCCAGACCCCAAAAATGGTGATGATGGTATGTTAGGCTGAGTCATCAGAGATTGGGGTGGTGGAAGGTACAGGAGACTAGGGTGTAGGATAGGTTGCATACTACTTTGCTGAAAAACAAATGCTGAATTGTATTAATCACTGCTACCCACAACAGACCGGTTTGAACACTGTTGCTGTGTTTAGGTTATGTGTTCCTATATTTATATGTATCTATCTATGTATCCGGGCTTCACCCTAACTGTTCATAGTAGAAACACAAAATTTTACTCCCTCAATGAGCTAGTGAAAATGTTTTTTTTGTTTTTTAAAAATTCCCCCCCAAAATAGGTTTTTAATGGTGGGTTCAATTTACAAATGTGAGTTTATGCCAAATTGATCCCTTAGTTTGTGTCCGGCAGCATTCTCACTTGTTTTTTGACTGCCCACCTCCACTGTTTAATTTACGGCTCTATTTTCGCTTTCAGTATTGTAAAAACGAAAAAGTTGCATCAAGCGAACTCTCAAAAGGCTGGGGGTTACCTGTACTTAGTAAACTCAGCTTAGTTTGGCACATGGCCACAAGTAGGGAGCACTCAGTGAGGATTGAATTCACTACACTACCAAATTAGTCAGTGAGACATGTTTGCTGAACATTGCCCTATAGTCAGGGCAGGATTAAGACCACAATAGGCCCTACACCACCCATAATTTTGGGGCCTACCGATATATATCACAAAGGTCTTTAAGAAATTCAAATTTCTAATAAACAAGAAATTGTTTAAGTAACGCTGACATTTTTAAAAATAAATGTTTAAAGAATTTCAAAAGTCCATAATTAGACAATGTAAATAATACGCAATAAATTATAAAGATAGTAAGAAGTTATTTTACAAATGGGTCATTCTCTGTCAAGTGGACCAGTTTTACTTAAAAATGGCTTCTCAAATATACCAATGAAATTTGGAGCCCACTTTGACATCATTTTCTGAAAAAAGGATGCTTTCTAGAGCTAGGCTGATAACATTTTCAAAATCTACATATAAAGTTGACCCTGAGAACAAATATTCAGTGCAGTAGAAGTTCCTGTTGTGGAATGGTTGCTAGTTGAAAATGGACAATATTTGGTCGTCGTCGCTTCGAACAAAGTAGTCCTTGTTCTTGGATCCATAGTGACTGAACGAGTAAAGATATTGAGCTAAAACTTTACAGGACTTCATTTCAAACCCAAATGAAAATGTGAGAAAAGTTAGAGCAAAATCTGAGATGATCTAGTGGGGCACTTTCCCAAAATTGGTCCACGTGACACGGAATGACCCAAATGTTAAAATAAGGCGTCTGCTAGTGCTAGTATAAACTAAAAAGGGGTATTTTACTTATAGAATAATATTTTAATTCACGCGTTAACTGTATTAAGCAATTATTTTATTTATGATTGATCTTCTTCCCAAGGGAATAGTGATAAAGTTCTATATTGCTATTTATTTGTGGACCCCCTCGATGTCTTGGCCCCTACGTTATGGCATAGTTTGTGTATAGGCTAATCCGACCCTTGCCTACAGTAGGTGCTCTAAATAGTTTAAGTTAACCGAATCTGGCACATGGCCATAAGAGTGGGTCACCCAGTTAGAATCAAACTCATTACACTAATGAATTGATCTTTGTTAGAGTAGTAGGTCACCCAGTTAGAATCAAACTCACTACTGGTCTTTTGTATATTTACACTGTTTAGTTTTTGATTATTGTTAGCAACCAAAACCGTCACCATAACTGTCAACATAGCTTTCTTCAGTTTTCAAGTTGGTCCGGCTGGCTATGTATGTATGACACGTACAGGCTGCACTAACGAAGCTAGCGGGCTGGAAATTTAAACATTTACTCCTTATGTCTACATAAAACCTTTTTTAACCCCCCCCCCAACACACACACACACACACACCCTCTCTAAATACCTTTTTAGTAGGGGTTCAGTTTGCAATGTAAGTTTATACTAAATTGATCCCTTAGTTTGTGTCTGCGTGTTTGAAAATTCAGACTTTTTTAGTGATTACTGCCCAACAAAGGGCAAGAGAAGTAACTTATTCATTGATCAAACCTTTTTCCATTTTTTTTAATTGATCACCAACGTGGCTTGCTGCCAAAAGTCGTTGGTCGCGCGATGGTTTCTATTGACTGACTAAGCGGACCTGTTGTATTGAATTGTGTTTTAATAATTTTCTATTTCCAGAAGAAAACTTCTGCTTTATTTGAAGTGGCTGAAGTCTTCCCAGTGATGACCAACAACTATGAGGAAAATATACTTCGAGGTGTAAGAGTGAGTTTCTCTCTTGAATTTCTCTTTCATTTTTTATTTTAAATACTATTGTGTGTGTGTGTCTGAAGAGGATGTAAATGAACACCAAAATCAATACAGGGTGTCCCATCTATAAGCCCCTTTTCCCAGTTTAAACGGAAGTAACTTTGTATTAGCTCGATTTTTTTGAGGGTTCATACTTATGTTATTGCCCTTACAACTCGAAATTCAGACTTTTTTTAGTGATCTTTTAATGCACTATTTTAAGTTCTGTTAAATGTTAAAAAAAGATAAACACTGCGATACGAGATATGTTAAAAAAATACAGCGATATGAGATATGTTAAGAAAATGTCTTAGTTTCCTCTTAAAAAATCGAACACAACCATATGTCACTGATTTTTAGAATTGATTTTAGGAAAAGAACCAACAAATATTCTTTTATTACGTCATTAAAAAGTTACATTCAATATGTTGATATGTCAACTTGTCAGATAGTCAGTGACAACTATCGCTGCTAGAGAAGCATAGCGCATCTAATAAAGATAATATTTTAGGGTAGCATACCCTAAAATATTGTTGTTTTTTTTTTTCCCCAGAAATTTCATATTTATATTTGTCTTTCTTTCTGTTTTCAGGAAGAAGCTTATTCTTATGAAAGCACAAAAGAACTGTTGGATAAAGATGTGGTTCAGCTACATGCCACTAGATGGCAGTCCATGAGAAAGGTAAATGATATCTTGGTTTTTAATACATTAGTCATTTTACTTCACTTACATCTTACTATATAAGAATCTATTATTTCTAGTGTCTATCATCAGTAAAATCAAAGTGGACCCTTAGTGTAGATTGTGGGAGGATGGAGAGACTATTTCAATTGACTTTCTCTGCTCTTTTCTTCTTCCTCTTCATCATCCCTGTCCAGGATTTAATTTCTCAGTCTTTTTTTTTTTTGTTTTTAGTCTTTTAGATTGGTGGTTCTCCAACTTTTCTTCCCCGCGGACCACTTAATGGCCACATATGTGTGGACCCCTAAAGAGTTTTTATGTTGATTAGATGATTATAGTAAATAAGCCATCATAAGTTTTCTGAAATTACATTTATTTTGAAAAATAAGACATTAATGAAAATAAAAGCCACTGTTTTGGTTGGCAATCTTTGTAATAACACACTGTTAGCCATAACAAAAACGTATTGACTTCCGGTATTGTCTATGTGGCAGAAGTAAGACATAACACCTGAACTTGCAACCCAGTAATGGGTCTGTCGCCCACATAAAACCTTATACCGCCCACTAGTGGGTTGTATTGCACAGGTTGGCAACCACTGCCCTAAACAGTTTTTATGTTGATTAGGTTTTTGTAGTAAAAATAAGACACCACAAGTTTTCAGAAACTACATTCATTTTGAAGAATCTTTTTTCCTTTTGAGGACCTTTTACATGGGTTTCGCAGACCACACTTTGAGAAACGCTGTTTTAAATTGAACAATTATTTTTTTATAATTGCAAATCAAATAAGTGACTAGATTCATGGCTTGACAACAGTTTCTCTTCTCTTGCTGTCGGCTGACTGTTCCTTATAAACACACACACACACTCACTGATGTTTTACACATAAGTTAAAGATCAACAAATGACACATTGATAATTAGAAACTGTCTACCAAAACTATCAATATAGGTTTCTTCAGTTTTTAAGTTGGTCTGACTTGCTATGTATGTATCACGCGTTCAGACCGTACCAATCGTGCTAGAGGGCTGAAAATTTGAATTATTATTACGTCTAGAAATAAACACTGTTTTCTTTTTCTTTCTTTTTTTAAAATTCCCTCCATATAGGTTTTTAGTGGGTGGTTCAATTTGCAATGTATGTTTATGCTAAAGTGGTCGCTTAGTTTGTGTCCTGCAGGGTTCATGGTTGTTTTTTGAAAATTTGAACTTTTTTTTGTGATCACGGTACAACAAAAAAAATGTAATTGATCACCCCCAACATGGCATGCTGCCAAAAGACATTGGTCACATGACGGTTTCTATTGATTCTTTATATCAATGTTTCTTCTTTTCAATTCTTGCAGGATGTCTTGGGCTGCACTTCTGATATGGACTTCATGTTATGGCCACGCAATGATATTGACAAGATTGAATGCTTGCTGTTTTCTCGATGGAAAGGAGACAATGGGTCATTTAAACCCTTGCAGGTCAGCACTTATATACTTATTTGATACAGTCTCTTTACACCCTTCTTTTCACTTGTTTTGTGCAATTATAGTCATAATGGCTGATAGCGTTAAGCATGTTACAGTGCAAAATGGATCTGGTGGAAAATATAACAAAAGTATAAAAGAAGTAGAAAGGAAATATTCATTTAAAACTTTTTAAATTGTTATATATTTAGGCAGCCGTGGGCGGGGGTCACAGATTTGACCCCCACAGGTGTTGAAAGGTATAAACAGGATATCAATGAAAACCCCAAAGGTCGCTTTGCAGCCTTTTGGCTAAGATCAAAGTGTAGTAACTGTTCTTTGAAACCACCATGGCCTCGGAGTTCAGAGAACCACGGCCTTTCGGGGGTCCTTGTGGCATGCTCGATATCGTCCTGGGAGAAGTTGCACAGGATAACTTGGCCAGCTGGTCGGGAGGCGATCACAATTAGCATGCTCAGGATTCGTCCTGAGAAGCTTTTGGGATCTACCTGGTCCTCGTAGCATTTGTCTCAGTGACAGGGATTTGGGATTCTCCCCCCTCAAGTCTCTAGTCACGGGGACATGGGACCCCCCATCCCCCTACTAAATTCGGCACTAAATGACACACCAAGGCGTCGATGTGTCGTTAAACAATCAATCAAAAATCCCCAAACTGCAAGGTGTCAGGGACCGGAAGACACACCAAGTGTTGAAAAATCATAAACTGGATATTGACTAAACCCTGACTGCAGATGGTGGGCTGGAAAATCAGTGTGGCCGTTCGAACCTGATAAAAGCGACAAAGAGGCCCTCGAAAAGCAGAGACAGAACACCTAGCTCGGGACTAACACAAGACCAATGTCCCTGTTAAGAACAGTCTCTCATCATCTCTCTACTACTCTTCATTCTCCGCCACGGCACAATGTATTTGATGCAAATAAAAAATATATCATATTTTTATAAACCAAGTTTCGAGTCTTCCTTTTTCTCCAAGTTCAGGATTTTCCTCCAGCGGACCAAAATGGATATACAACATAATTAGTTATTTAAAAAACTTGCATAAAATATACCATCTCTTTTTGGGGGGCAATTTAAACTCTTCTTATCTGTGATATAATCATGACGTTTCGGCCGATTCATTTCTACAGCCCTCATCGGGTGTAAATTGTAATATCTGTAAGGATACAGAGACTCTCCTATCAGTCTCTTCCGGTGGTTCAAGGCAAAAAAACCCCAGAAAATTTAAACATAAACCGCAACGCTTATATAATATATATAGTATTTCGGCAATGCGTGCAGTACAGTTTGTTGCATAATTTTTAACATGGAAAAGTTCTCATCTTCTTTGTTGAACAAAGAATTTTGTTTTTACAGATATTACTATTTACACCTGTAGAGGGCCGTTAAAATGAATCGGCCGAAACGTTGTGACTACATCGTATATGAGAAAGTTAAAAGTTTAAATTGACCCAAAAAAAGATGCTATGTTGATGACTCTTCTCAAAGTTAGACAATTGCATAAATGTTTGAACATTTATATATACAGGTTTCCCCAAGTATCTGAAAGTAGAACATTTCTATAAAAATCTTTCATAACCCGAAATGAATGTTAGTAGACTATTTTGATGACGGGGGTTACCTTTCAGAATTTTAACTTGACCCCCCTCCCTCTCCACAAAAGTTCTGTGGAGATGCTTGGGATGAGGGCGACTGTATCTCTCTCTATCTCTTTCTAAAAATAAAACGTCTGATACTTATAAATTAGCTCTCATTAATTTTGCATCTGATTAATGTTTGTTTTTTGTTTTCCTTCTGCGCGTTTGATTTCAGACTGTATTTGAGTTTGCACACCATGAATATGAGAAGCAGCTGCTGCATGTTGCTGTTCGCAACCAGAAGTCGGCTTTGATCATCAACAATGCTTTGCAGTCAATGTTTCTGTTTGTGGACAAGCATGTTATCCAGGTGAGTAGTGGGCCACTGTTTGACACATAGAGATAATAAAAGATGGTAATCCTTGCTTATAGGCAGTGTTGCGAAATCAAAAAATATTTTTGCACTAGTTTGACTGCTAAAAAGTGCTAAACTTTTTTAAATAGCCAGAAATGGCCAAAAACCACCAAAAAGACGTTAGAAATGATAAAAAATAGCCAGAATATGGCCAAAAACGAACAAAATGTTTTAGGCGGAAACGCGCTAATTTAGCGCTTTTTTCACTGCCAAAACAAGAAACACTAAATTGGCAACACTGCTTATAGGGTTGCATAAAAATTGGCAGATTATCTCCCTTGATGGCTAGAATGGCTAACATCATACAAAGTCAACGTAATCATTCATTTTACTTCTTTTTTGTCAAACTTCAGGACAAAGTCAGTTGTTTTACTTCCCCATGTAACAAGAACACGAACAAACCTCACCAAAAATAGGGGAGTAAACTTACATATAAAATCAGCATTTCACTACCGAGATTTGAATTCACGATCAGTTGATTTCTGGCCTGGTTTGTTACCACCTGCGCTAAACTGACAATTCTTACATACCATAAATTTAAAGTAGAATTATGCAAGGAAGTAGAAGTAGGAGCAGATTTTTCTTTAATGAATTTTTATTTATTTTTATTTTTTTGTTATTAACATCCAGTTACACACTGGATGTTAAAAATGACAAATTGGTTGAACAATTGTATAATAGCTCTATTCTGTAAGGTCTGCATGCTTTAATTCCTGACCGATGACTGTCCTTTTCGTCCTGCCACCCCTCCAACCGTTTGCAAATGTAGAAAAAGGTAATTAAGAATAAACAATGTTAGCCCCTGGACCCCATTGGGGGGCTTACATTGCTGTTACATTTTGAGGATCAGATTTTAAAGAAGGAGGTGGGGTTGCATCTTATACGCAAGGTAAATTCAAGAAAAATGCCCACCCCCAAGAATCTTCAGTGCTTGTAAAATTGGTAATATCAATGCATAATTGTTTTGTTTTTTTTTATTTCCTTTTTGCAGACCAACAGTACTAAACTGATAATATTCAAGTTATGCAGTCTCTGTCTCTACCTACCACAGGTGAGTGTCTTAGTTTGTTTTTTTTTCCTTTTCATTTTGTCATATATCTTTTAGGCATATATCTAGATATTCTTTCTGTTGCAATCGTCAGCATTTGTAACTTTGCACCCAAAAGTTCTAATTTCATAGGGAAAATTGGTTGTATTCTGTTTCATTTGGATTAATTTCATCATTTTAGCTTGGTTTTTTATCATGTTTCGGCTACTGTACCCCTTGGCCTTCCTCAGGAGCCTCTAGTATTTTGGAAAGTCAAACCTTGGTCTAATTTGAATTTTTACTTGAAAATCAATCTAACTTCTTGAGTAGACACCATTGCTAAGAGCTCAAAAACCTCCAATAATAACGGATTATATCTCTATTTACATTGAATCTGCAAAACATGAATTTACATTCGTAAATCTTGCACTTTTAGCATTATTCTGTATGATGTTAAACAATCATACTTGAAAATTAGTCTAACTTTTTTGGTAGACACCATTGCTGTTAAGGGCTCAAAAACCTCCAATAATAATGAATTATATCTGTATTTATATTGAATCTGCAAATAAATAGGTTACAGTACTTTTGTCTACATCGCTTTAGCAAATATTAGTTTTGTCTAAATCACTTTGGTCCCCACAATATCTCCAAAAGTTCTCAATAAATTTCAATGACATTTTGTTGAATGGTGGGCTATTAGCTAAGGAAGAATTGATGAAATTTTCAGATGGATCCAGGGATTGAGAGGAAAAGAATTCCAGGATCCATCCCCAAATTTAATTTTAAAAATCCCTGGATCCACCCCAGAATTTCCTCAATTCTTCCTTAGCCCATGGCCAACCATTCGACAAAATGTCATTGAAATTCATTGAGAACTTTTAGAGATATTGATGGAACAAAACTGATTTTAGACAAAACTGATATTTGCTAAAGGGATGTAGACAAAAATGCAATTTCATTAGTAAATCTTTCACTTTAGCATTATTCTCTATGATGTAAAAAAAAAAAATACATGTCATGTAACAACCTAATATGTTCAGATTAGTAATGAATAGGATTACATGTGGCCAGATTAGCAATGGTCAATTGGTATAATATCTAAAACCAAAAGTAGAAAATAGTATATGGAATCTAAAGACCAACAGATATTCCATGGTGGTTGATTGGAATCCTGATTTTTTTTTGTTGTCTTTTGTAGGACCAGTTGATGCATTGGGGCCCAGGAGCTGTTGATGAAGTTCTGGCTGATCGTCAGGCTTAATAAAAGCCCTGCCCTTCACTGAGGGGCAGCAGACCACAACCTCCCCTCCTACCACAATGATTACAACTCCTGTCACCCCCACTCAGAAGAGTTGCTTTGACAACCCAATGACGAGGCAGTGGCTGCTATTGCAGCTGCATATCCCTATGACCAATGCGACTATTGCAAATAAACAAAACATATATATGTATGTATGTATGTTGTGTGTATGAAGAAGTATGCATATACATACATATATATATAAATTTTCACATAAATAAGACGAAGAAAGGCAACAAAAAGGAAAAAATAAAAACAAAATGAACACAATAACCCAACAGACTTTAAAACAAAAAGAAAAAAACATTTCTTCACTCCAAAAACAAAAACAAAAAAATAGAGGCTGCTGGACAATTTTTTTTTAATTTAAAAAAAAAATCTTTTTCTTTTTTTTTTTTTCAATTTTATTTTTTTCTTTAAATGTTTTTTTTTCTTAAAAAATTTTTTTTTTCTTTTGTAGCCAAGATATTTTTTTCTTTAACCTTTTACGTCTCATGCCTCTGCCAAAAGTCATTTTCATATAATTTTTTTGGCATGCTTATATAAAATATTTCTTTTTGAATTTTTCCTTTTCTTTCTCTTCCTCTTATACCCTTTCTTTCTCTTCTTTTTATAGCCTTTCTCTCTTTCTTTTTATAGCCTCTTTCTCTTTCCTTTATACCCTTTCTTTCTCTTCCATTTTTTTTCTTTTTTTTTCTACTTTGCTCGGATTATTTTTTCCTCTTTTCTTTCATTTACCATTTTAGTTTCTTTTACAAACCAGGGCTTGGAATTTTCCCCCCGTTCTCCTTTGCATAACATCCAATTCCAAGAAGAAAGAAAGAAAAAAAAAAAGAAAAATAATCCTGACCCCTGCCCCCCCAAATGACACCAAGAAAATCTCACCCCCTTTACATGGCTTCCTTGGCTTTCTTCCTCTTCCTTCTCTTATCCTAAAACACAAAATGACTGTGCTAAGAAGCTGTAATGTCTGGAAACCCATTTGACGCCCCCTGCCCCCCTTTCTTCCCACCCCCCTGCCAGCTCATCTCTGTCAGTACATTTGTGTGTACGAAACAAAAAATTTCACAAAGGTATATCAATCAACATAGTTGGGATTTAAAGTACATAAAAGATATTCGGGGGAATCAAAAGTATATTCGTTTTTTACAGATCTTTACTAAATGCTTATTTCATGTACACATCTAAAGACTATCTAGGATTACACTATATTATTAATATATAAGTTTTGGTCGGGTTCTTCTCAACCTTGCATTTTAAACCATCATAATCGACAGCTGATGGTCGTCCACTTCTGGGCTTTATTTCAAGGGACAAATCACCACCCTTAAAACGCTTAAACCAGTTTTGGGCAGTACGATCAGATGTTGTTTCATTTCCTTCCATTTCTCGAAATACCGCAAGCAGCTTTGAGGCCCAGTTTAAAATAATGCCTCAAAATTGCCAGAATCTCTATACGTGTATCTGACATTATAACATCTGAAACAAAAGGTACAGCTGATTAGTATTGATAATGATATGATATATATAATAATAATATTAATAATATAGTGGAGTCATAGTTTGTCTTTAGATGTGTACATGAAATAAGCTTTGAAGTAAAGGTCTGTAAAAAACGAAAATACTTTTGATACACCCAGATATTCAGAAAAAAAAAAAAACATGTTCAGAGCATCTTGATTTTGTCAGATTTGAGAATTTAAAAAAAATATCAGTTATTATGAATTTTTATATTGTCAGTTTTTCTTCTTAATTTCAAAATGAGAAGCTTTGTATTTAGAACTTAAGGAAAAAAAGTTCCTGAATCTGTTTAATTTTATTTTGTATGTATTGGCCTGTTTTTGAAACATTGGCAGTCAGTAATGTCTGTTAACAATGCCAATAAAGGTTTGAGATACTCAGTTTCCAGACTTTATGGTTAGGCATAGTGAGATACTCAGTTTCCAGACTTTATGGAAGGCAGTCGGTAACGTCTTTGTTAACAATGCCAATAAATGTTTGAGATACTTAGTTTCCAGACTTTATGGTTAGGCATAGAAGGCAGTCAGTAACGCCTCTGTTAACAATGCTAATCTTTGAGATACTCAATTTCTAGACTTTATGGTTAGGCATAGTGAGATACTCAGTTTCCAGACTTTATGGAAGGCAGTCAGTAACGCCTTTGTTAACAATGTCAATAAATGTTTGAGATACTTAGTTTCCAGACTTTATGGTTAGGCATAGAAAAACAATTGGGGTTTTCCGTTAGTCCCCACCGCAATAGATAATTATATCTATTACAGCTCACCGTATTCTTGTTAGCTAAATAAATGTAAATAAAAAAAAAAATAGTTAAAAACCCCAATACTAACTAACCTTTGCCCCGACTAACCCTAACCCATTATCTTGATAGATAACTACCGAGTTGCCGAAATGTCCTTAACTTTT
>VCCN01003718.1:2725296-2743690 GCA_006491835.1 Architeuthis dux
TCAGCCTTCTAGCTCCATTGATGCAGCCTGTACACTTTAAAACCTCACCTTTTGTTAGGCCATGATCACTAAAAAAAAGTAGAATGGCTGCTCAGATACCATCAGCAACAACAAACAAGACAACAATCTGCAGAGGGAGGAATCCTCCAAAGACGCTAGAGATGGATTGGTGACACTCTTCGCAAGCCTGCAGCCAGCATTACAAGACCTGCCCTCTTTTGGAATCCGCAAGGGAAAAGGAAAAGAGGCAGACCAAGAAACACTTGGAAAGAACTGGACATACATGGGAACAGCTGGTGAAATTGGCCCAGGACTGAGATGCCTAGAGAGTCTTTATTGGCGGCCTATGTCCCAAAATGGGGCCACAAGCTTAGATAGATAGAATCTCACTACTATGACACCTGCTACCACTGCTTATTCGGTTGCCAAGTCTTGCCTTAAGTTTTAAGGCTCGCTTTTGTGAGGGTCGTGTTTTAAGAGGTCGTACCAATTGTAAACAGGAAGTGGTTTTGAGTAAAATATATAGGGTGTTACAGAAGTAACTCCTGATTTGTCCAAAAGTGAATGCCAGTTTTAAGGGAAGCAACTATTAAATTATTATTAAATAGAACTGGCATTAATTTTAGGACAAATTGGGCCTTACTTATGGGACACCCTGTAGTAAACTGGAGTTACGGTTGAAGTAACCAGAAGTTATTTGTTACTTTGTGTGACGAGAGACAGCTAGGACACAAATACAAGAATCAGCCAGTCAGGGTGACGCCAATATAAAATAGGGGACTTGAGAAAAACAACTGATAACAGATTCTAAACTTTGTTTGAACAATTGAATCCCTTCTTTATGTTATTAACAATGTTTCGGCTGATCCCTTCTTCAGCCCTTGTCAAGTGTACAGAAAAAGAGGAAAAAAATCTTATTTTCTAGGAAAATAGTGACAGAAAAAGAGATGGTAATTAATATACCAACAGGATCAGTCCATTTCAGCAATGCTAGATACAGACGTAACCATACCTCCACCCATGTACCCTGGCAATTCCAAATTGTACACGAGAGTAACCCAAATGGCTTCCTTGCTAAGCAAAGAAAACCACATAGTGTTGAAATCCATATTAGATCGGACTGCCACTTTTGGTATGTTTGTACTTTTAAACCAATTTTGAACATTTGGTACTATATTAAAAATGTTGGTACATTTTGGCAATGTTTCATTTTAAAATCTTGTTTAAACAATCAAGATGAAAGAAACTTCATTCAAATGAAAATGAATCTGTTTTTGATTAATTTCTTTCAATTCATTCATTTTGTTCTGCTTTTCTTTATTTGGTACTTTTATGGACGATTTGGTACATTTATCCAAGGCTTTTGGTACAATTGTTAAAAACTCGGGCAGCCTTGCACCTAACTGATATATGCCTCATCCTTCAACTTTCTTGCTTCGCCAACACCTTCTTTGCTAAGCAAAAAAAACATATGGTGTTGAAATCCATATTAGCCTAACTTATGCGTCTAGCTGATGTACGCCCCCCCCTCTCCTTCAACTTTCTTGCCTGGTGGCCAGGAGTATAAGTCGGGCTAGTATGGATTTCAACACCATTTGAATTTGTCTGCTTCGTCATTGGTCCTGTAACTGGGTTGTTGGGGCACCCATTATGGATGTGTCTTGGGTAAGATAGCCTGACGGAGTCCATCCATTTACAGGCTTCTTCAATCCTACTCATTATGCTGAGTGCTTAGCAGAGAGGCATTGAGTACCATTTTTAAATTCTTTGGTATGACTCTGCCATGGTTTGAACACCCTACCAAAATTGAGCTGAGCACCCTACCACTGGGCCATGGCGATCGTTTTTTTCTCTGTTAATTTTTGTAAATTGAACACAGATTTTTCTTTTTTGATGATTGTGTTCTTGGCCCAGTAAGAAAAGATCATAAACGAACACTTATTCTGTTGACACCAGGTAAATTCTACAGATACAACCTGTTTTCTGAAAGTTTTGGAAATGAACCCACACAACTGATAATATTCGGATATTTTCTATAGTTTTGAGAAGGGGTCATTAACATTCAAATAGTTCTTCGGACGATTGAACTCCTTGTTTGGAGGGAGAAAGGTGATCACTTCCTCTCTGGGATTATTGATGGAACGCTGTTGGAAACAGAAAAATCTAGTTGACTGAATGTATTAGTCAGACAAGTGCAGAGTTCAACCCGATGTGGCATCTACTACTCAACAGGGACAAGATATAGAAGTCCAAACCTGGCAAGGATAAAAATAACCACCCTAATCCTTCCTTATAAGTGTTGCCTCCATCACATTTGGATATTACATATGAAGAAGGCCGAAGAATGGATTGACTGAAACGTTATGTTAACAATAAGTTTGATCGTCCGAAAAACTATTTGAATTGATCATGTTATTTTAGATTCTGAGATGAAGTATTTTCATTATTACACATTTTATTAGTTTGACCAGTCAAAAAATTTCAAAAATGCATGTAATGATAAAAAATACTTCATACCTGGTTCTTAAAAAAGAATTTATTAATCACCTCACCGGGTCGCACGGACTCTGACTTCTTTGACTATATTCTGCCACTGTGAGTTCATCCCTTTGCAGGTTTGTATCCCAACACACTTGGTCCAAGTATGTTGTGTATAGATTGGCCTCTTAATTTTTTCCCTGAGTCGGTTCCTATAAGAACAGTTTGTGCAATGTTTGGTTTTGTCCTCTCTAGCACTGTCCAATGAATCTTAGCCTGTAAGTTCTTATCACATTGGATAT
Source organism: Architeuthis dux (assembly GCA_006491835.1). Classification (NCBI taxonomy): domain Eukaryota; kingdom Metazoa; phylum Mollusca; class Cephalopoda; order Oegopsida; family Architeuthidae; genus Architeuthis; species Architeuthis dux. The sequence continues at coordinate 2,728,077 of VCCN01003718.1, forward strand.
ATGATCAAGATCTCCATATACAGTTGATTCTGCTTAATAGGACCCAGAGATCGCCTTGCAGCCTTTTGGCTAAGATCAAAGTATATTATCTGTTCTTCGAAACCGCCATGGCCTCGAAGTTCAGAGAACAACGGCCCTTCGGGGGGGGGGGATTCTTGTGGCATGCTCGGGTATCGTCCTGGGAGAAGTTGCACAGGATATCTTGGCCAGCTGGTCGGGAGGCGATCACTATTAGCAGACTCAGGATTTGTCCTGAGAAGCTTTTGGGATCCGCCCCCCCTTCCCGTCACAGTGACAGGGATTTAGGATTCTTCCCCCCTCAAGTCTCTGACTGAATCCGGCACTAAATGACCTACCAAGGGTCGATGTGCCATTAAACAAAACAACAAAAAAAATTTAATAGGACCGCCACACAATATGACCCATCTTGTAAGAACCGATTCAAACATTTGTAATCATTGCAAATTGTCTTCGTTTAGTATGACCAATGCACCGTTTATTTGAACCAAGCAGCAGTGCTACCAAATTAACATTTTTAAAAAAATAAAATCTGATAGTTGTTAGATATTCTTTTAGTAATTCTATCTTTCAGATATTTTTAGCTTGTGACTCAAGATAAATGTGAAATAACCGAATTCTCATATTCTCAAATATACTGTGTTACATTTTGGTTGACTAAGTTACCTCTATAACAAGATCCCAGCCCCACTCGGACTGTCTGACCCCGCCAACACCTTCTATTCCCATGTTGTGTTCAAAGATCTGCAGAAGGGTTGTTGGTTGAAATGTGGTCAAGATGGTCTGGTCACAAAGCAAGTTGGAATTGAAGGAAAAGATTGGATGCCGATTTTAAAATCAACTATAACAAAGGTTTATTTTCTTCACAGTACATAAACTCTTATAAAAGGTTTTCTTCGCAGTACAATCATATAAAAACTTGTGAACATTCTTATAATTCAGAGTTCTTCACAGTACGGTCATTTACCAGTTCTGATAATTCAGGGTGTTGAGAAAGACGAGGGGCATATCAGCAGGGATATGGTTCAATGACACGGGCGTCAGGCACCCATGGCAGGTTGCCGCCCTCTCTCTGCCCCGTCTATGGAATTTAGGGGTTATTTATGGGATTCGAGACTTTGTCGACCAATCAAAATTGGCCAAATCGGCTACGCCACAAATCAAAAGGTGATTGGTTCATCAACTCCCACCCCCCATTAATGGGGTGAGGCACCCAATCGGTTTCTCAATTAGCCAATTAAAACATGCCAAATCAGCCATATTGATCATGCTTTCATCAGCATGGAAGAATCCATCTAATTCTGCTGAATTGCCAAAAACTTCCCTGCTGTCATTATACTTAATGACAGGCCAAGCACTCAAGTGACACCTATTGCTTATGTGACCTTTAGCCAAAGAGCGAGACTTGGTGACACCTTGAGTGCTTTCATTGACAGGTAACCATAATAATGTAAATGCAATCATTACCAAATCTGGTGATTTTTGTATTAAAGTTTTAAATTATTTTTAACCCATTGTAGCATAGCAGTATGGTAAGGGGATAAGTAAGAGAGATAGAGCCTTCTGTGTGGTAGTACAAAAAAAGCAAGTTGTTTGAATGAATTTGGCTTAGAAAGGTCCCCCCCGAATATAGGTCACCCAGGTGTTGCAGAGCGTTGGACAATGTGTGGATTTGCTGTGCGCTGATTGGCTGAACGGAAGCAATGGGAAACTTTTGAATTTGGGGGGGATTTCAGTTGTGAGTTAGCGGCTGACCACGAGGGTCGAAGGTCTTGGACTGTATGGCTGCTACTACAATGAGTGGCAACAGTTGATGATGGACAGCACGATAAAGAGAGATCACAGGAGATGCGAGGGGTAGATGTAGAAAACAGTAATTCTTTGTATTGTTATCAGGCAGTTTATAAAAACTGCAAATAAATCGAATTTTTATATCACCTATTCTTCGCATTGCCTTGTTATCTTTTGATATGACCAACCTTCCCATTTTCAGCAGTGACCTGAAGATCTGGCGAACTCAAACAAGAACCAACGACTGCCGTCCATGTCTCATCAGGTACCAGAGTTTCCACAACAGTATTTTGACGGTGTACCACCACACAGGAGCATTGTTACACCATGATACTAGCATAAATTATATATGCTTCTAAAATCTGCGACACTTTATAGTGTCATACCTCCCTTGTATTGCTCTTAGCTTCAAACAAGATTTGTTTTAATAAATATCTTTTCATAGAAAAATATTTGCTTTGTTCGGTTAATTGAACCAGTTGGTTATTAGGTCCAAAATTGTTGGTCCCGGTGTGGTCCTATTAACCAGAATCCACTGTGCCTATTTATTTTTGTGTCCATTAATAGTCTCCATTAAAGTTGGACTTTTTTCTTCATCTATGCTGCTATTTATTTCACGTTTCGGCCGTGTACCATCCAGTCTTCTTCAGGTGTTCTTTGTTTTCTTTCCATCTTATTTGTCTTCCTTAAAGGCAAATCAACATCACAGAAAAGGGAGAAACTATAAAAAAAAAGAAAAATGTTTAAATCCTGGAACGCATATTCGCATCTACTTGACATTTTACATCCGGTTTTTTTTAAAATATAAATTCTGGAATGGATGCTTGTATTCTCGAAAGAAAACAAAGAACACCTGAAGAAGGCTGGAGGGTACATGGCCGAAATGTTGTGAAAGAAATAACCGCATAGACGAAGAAAAGAATTCTAACTATTAATACACATGATAATTAAAACACCCCATCTAACTAAATTCAGACAAGAACATATTTCATTCAAATAGTTCTTCAGACAATTGAACTCCTTGTTTGTGATGTTAACGTTTCAGCCGATCCATTCTTCGTCCTTCTTGTAAAATCCGAATGTGATGGGGTAAACAGAGGTTTTTTTCATTTTAAAGGGGGTACCCCATTATAACATAGGATTCGGGTATCTCTTTGTCCTTGTGTTGTCGGGTTTGGGTCTATTTATTTGTTTTTCGCTCTTTCCATGAGATGTCTTATTATTATTAACTAGCATATACCCATCAAAACTGATGGTTATTTATGTATGGATCGGCACTAAGCAGCATAAAGCTGTTATTTTACTATAAAAAATTAGAAAAAAAGTATGGTCAGATTTGACAAATCTGGCCTTTTTATAAAGCATTTTTTGGTTTAGCCATATTTAAATTTTGAGTCATTTTGACTTTCTTGCAGTAGTACTTTTAATAAATTCTTTTTTTGTGTGTATGCTCTGAATATTGCGAATCATTATTATTATTTTTGCATTTGACCATTTTTAGCCAGTTTTTGGCCAGAAATGTCTCCAACTATCTAGCAACTCTGTTTCCCTTCAACGAACAGCGTTCCCTAATCAAGACATCGGTTCAAAGAAAGTGAACAGAAAAAGATACATTAATCTTTCTTTCTTAACAGACAGCGTTCCTTTGCCCTGGATGTCTGCTACTATGACAACAGAAACCCTTTGACTTTTTTTCAGTGGTGTATCAATGTGTTTCATCTGGACCAGTCAATTATGAGTTTTGGGATGTGTAGCGGACACATACTCATTTGGCTTATATATGTATAGATAGTTGGTCAAAAATACATGGAATAAAATCAGAAAAAGATGAATGCTGAAAACCTTGATTTATAACAGCTTTGATTACCTAAATGGTTAAGGTACTATCACATGACCTCATTTCCAAGGTATGGAATGTGAGTTCAAGTCTTGGTTGAAGTTCTTCCTTTCAAATTCTTTTGGCTTTTGTGTAATGCCATATCGGCAAAATATCTTGTTAGTTAACCCAGGACAATCATTACTTCCGCTGCCTACATCACCATTTATGAATTGTCTTGAATTGAATACAAAGACTTAGGACAAAGAAATTTCTCATAAGATATCTTGTCAGCTGCTCCAGAACAATCATTGCTTTCATCACCATTTATGAATTGTCTTGAATCACTATTCAGATTATTATTGTTGGTTTTTGAGCCTTTAACAGCAATGGTGTCTACCCAAGAAGTTAGGAATAATTTTCAAGTACGATTTTAAATTAGGAAATAATGCTGCCGATATTGTCAACAAAGCATTCGAAGTCAGCATTGGTGCAATAGGTTTAGTTCTGGAAACATGGATACCAATAATAATTAATGAGAGAGGCCAATGATAAAGAATTATCGACAGCAGGGACCAACAAAACACAGTTTGAGCACTTTCTGGAGACTTCAACCACAACCATTTCACGTCATCTCAAGGCAATAAGAAAGGTTAAAAAGTTGGGAAAATGGGTCCCACATGAACTGAATTAAATGCTCTGTGATAGTGCAAGACCCCATACCTCTCAGGTCAGTGTGTCTAAGCTTAGAGAATTCAGATATGAAATCTTGCAGCATCCTCCATATTCACCTGACATTTCTCCTACAGATTATCATCTTTTCAAGGCTTTTGATTTTCATATCCATAATAAAAGGTTCAATAATTTGTGCTTTTACTGAATGTGGTCACTAAATCTAGAGAATGTTATAGAGATGGCATATTATTATCAGAGGATTGTTGGAAAAAGGTTATTGCTTCAAATGGGTCATAATTTGATTAAATATTTATCATTTTCTGTTTATATCATCCTTCATCTTACAGAATGGACAATGACAGACCAGTAAAAGCCTTGCTGTATTGAGAATTGGCTAATGGAACCCAATCTGTTTGAAGACCTAAACTGCACTATAAAGACATTCAAAAATACTCTGAAATGTGGTTGTGCCCTAGACCAATGAAGGAAAAGTGTAGATACAGCAATACCTCGAATATGGCAGGTTTTGATGTAGTACTGTTAACATATTGCTGTACAAATTAATGTAACTAAGTAGAAGATGGAAAAAAATAAAATAAAAATAATAAGACTGAACAAAAATGCTGTTTTGAACAGTACAGAAAATCTTGGAACAAATTAAAGGCACTAATCAAGTTATACCTGTAATCTTCAAGAATGGAGACAATTAATTCATCACAAAACGTCAATCGGAAAAGAATTGATGAATATGAGACAAAAGAAAGTGAAAGAAAAACAATACAATAATCCGCCCCTGTCAGCTGGGGCCTAGAATACGCTGACTGCATCCCCCGCAGAGGGGTAAGTCCCCCCAAACAGGCGCCACCAGACTATTTTATAAAAAATAACCGATAACCAAAGTGCAAGACTCAAATTATAAAAAAAAAAAAAAAAAAAAAAAAAAAAAAGAAATAACTGTGTACCAAGGTCGCAAGACACTATTTTTTGGATTTTAAACAGATTTTGGCACTAAATGACCCGACCCTTCAAGGGTTGATATGCTGCTAAACAAATCAATCATAAATCAAACAATAATAATCTCTTGAACTTTTCAAAGCTACTATCTATTCTGTATATGTTCTCTATCTAAATGTTAAATGTGTCATTCTCGTTTTGAGTTTGAAGCATATATATGCTATGTCAAAATTTACTTATTTTTTTGTATTTCACTTTGATTACAAACTTTTGATCGTAAAATATAGTTGTTTTATATCCTTGTTCGGAGTAAATAAATTTTTTATCAAATATATTATTTTTTGTAAAAAAATTAAAACTACGTATTTACTTATTTTATGGATTGTAAAAAAAATAAATAAAAAATATATTGTTTTACATCCTTGTTTTGGCAATTTCACCAAACACTTATATATCATCTTACTATTCCAAAGAAGACATTTTATATGCAACAGCCTGATACAAGGCAGACAAGCAACACATTCCGAGTTAAGCACAAAAAAGTCAGAGGAAAGAGACAAACGAAGCAACTTTCATAGATTTATTATTTCTTAGTCAACAAAAATTCTTCAGCTTTTTCCGCCCCCGATTAGGCTTCTTTCTTATTTTTCAACGCCATTCTTGCCATTTCAAGGGCACCATCGTAAGTCTTGTTGCCACCAATGAATCCTGATGCATGAACAAAAATGCAGCCTTTGATTCCAGATTTTTCAGACAGCTCATCGTCTCGTATACCACGCCATTCTTCAGGCAGGGAAAGTCTGGAGAAAAAAAACAAACAAAAAAGAGAAATTGCTATATTGTTGCCTGGATATTTGATTCAAACAGAGAACAGAAAAGCAGGAATGTTATTCATCATCGTTTTTTGTTCAAGCTAAAGCAAAGCGATATACAGTAGTCCCTCAAATTTTGTGGGGGGTCGGGGCGCAGAGCCCCCGCAAAATTAAAATTCTGCGAATAGCTTTTACGCCCCCCTCACACTTTGCTGTACTGTTGTACAAATGTAGTGCTCATTCTATTTTTATATATGATCGTGATCAGTGAATAAGAAATATTTATGTAGTAATTAAGAATCACTGCCACCCATATATGCTGTGTTGGGGGTGATCAATTAAAAAGTTGGGCTGTTATCACTAAAAAAATGTCTGAATTTTCCAAAAACTAGCGACCAATTTAGCATAAGCCCTATTCTGGAAGGGAATTTTCATAAAACAAATAAAAGGATTTTCCCTACTCATTGAGGGGAGTGTGTGTGTGCAAAATTTCAAGTTTCTACTAAGAATGGTTAGGGCTGGGCGAAGTCTGGATACATATAAATGTATGAACACATGAATAACCTAAACCTTTGGTAGCAGTGATTAAAAATACTAGTAAAAAAAAAGAAAAATTAATGGTTAACAATGCTTCATCTAGTAAAAATAAATAAAAGCAAGCCGGAGGCTGGTCTCTGGAAAGAACTGGCCTGGAACGGAATGAAGGATCGAGATGGAGACGATTTTTCTCATAAAAGAATATACTGCTTATTCGTAATTCTACAGTTCTTGTCACACACAGATATTCCCATAAAATCGAGAGTGAGAGTGACTGTCGAGTCAACCTCGGAGATGACTGCTCAGTCCAATTCTGGAGTACACTCTTTTTTCTTCACTGTCAGTCTTATTTATAGTGCGGTTATTTATAGTTTCTAAAGGTTAAATTCATTCATCTTGTTTAGTCTGTATATTTTGAATTTTGGCTATTTTGAATTCACTCATTTATTAATCAGATTTCTATTTTTAGATATTTTTTGTCAATGTTTTGACTTTCTCCTGAGTTACTATTTGATGTTATCAAAAATACCATAGTTGTTTACCAAAAGTGTCATGTCGATTGTTTTAGTGTCAATCTGTAGATTTTGAACTTCCAGTATTTTCTTTTCATTTATCTATCTATCTTCATTTATGCACCCCTTCACTATGGTACACCTGCTCGGCCACCTTGCATCACCTGTGGCCGTGATAGAAGGCTGATAGCCAGACAGCAGCACCAGAATTCTGGAGGAAGTTTATCTACTTTTGATAGGAGACAAAAATCTTAAAAAAACTCTTACCTGTTTGAGAATCCTTCTTCATGCAGAGGGACACACTGAATCCTCCAGTTGCCGGCCGTGTCAGTATAAAGGACATATTTAATGTTGGGGGTGATTTCTTTTTCTTCCTCCAGATTAAATAGGTGGTCCTTCCATGGACAACCTCCGGAGGCTAAAACTAAAACCTCACCACTCTCATCCACCTGAAAAAAAAGAGAGGAAACCAAGTCTAAGAAACAGCACAGCTGAGCTTTTTTAATTATTTTAACTAGCTGAAAACCCACCCTATCAGACAGGTTTCCTAAATGGGGCCTACCAATATTTAATCAGGAAATAAGAAATTATTTAAACAGTTAAATTTATTTCTTGTTTTGATTGTCTGGCTGTTGATACTCCGAGAGAAGAAAGGGTAGGAGGTGGTGGTGTTGGTGTTGCTACTGCTACCCTGTTGGAATATGCCGACTGCATCCCCTGCAGAGGGATAAGACCCCCCTCCCCCTAAACAGGGGCCCGGCCATGTCGGCTGGGACCTAGAATGCGCCGGCTGCATCCCCTCTTTTTTGCTTCCAGATTTACAGAACTCTTTGGAAATATAGTTTAAAACCTGCCCCAGTAAAATGTCTAAAGCAGATGTCGTGACCTTTCTGGCTCTGCAGGCTGGATCGCATATTAATGAGTAGAAGGTGAGCCAGATAAATGCCATGAAAAGGCTTGACCTATGGGGATTATCCATTTAATTATATCTAGTTTTAATTTGCCCCAAATCAATGTCATAGAAAAGCAATTGTGCTTAGTCAAAGATGCAAATTCGTAATCAATTTATTTCAATGAAGCAATCTTTTGAATGTATTAAAGAGACACAATCAATCTTTAAAACATAAAAAGTAAGCATAGTAACAAAATACAAGCTTGTGGGCTGGACAAAATCAGGCCCATGGGCCATAGATTGCTTCAACCACATTTTGTGTGTGTGAGAGTGAGAGAGATTTTGAAGCAACTGTAGAAATTGTATGGAAGTTTATAAAAGAGAAATTTTAAAAACATCTTTCATCTTGAAACTAACAAATACCACAAAAAGAATGGGACCTTGACCAATCTCAGGATTGGTCTTAGAGCTACCTTCTAGTGCATTTTGGTTTCTCTTGGACCCTTACTTACTGAGATTTAGGCCAAAGAACAGGTGCGGTGTATTTTGAAAATGTGATTATATCTAGAATTATCTAGATGTACATGCCATTTATCTAGGAAATGAATAGCGGAATGAGGACCATCTACTTTTTGGAGTTTTTAAATCAAAACATAATAGCTAGCATTCCAAGGGAAATTATGAATCACTGCCATGCATATATGCTGTGTTGGGGGTGATCACTAAAAAAAAAAAAAAAAAAAAAAAAAAAAAGGACTGAATTTTCAAAAAACAAGTGGGCACAAAGTAGTGACCAATTTAGCATAAGCTTACATTGAAAATTGAACACCCATCTAAAACCCTATTTTGGAGGGGAATTTTCAAAAAACAAGAAAAAGCATTTTCCCTACTCATTTGAGAGGTGTACAAAATTTCAATTCGGTTAGGACAGGGCAAAGTCCGGCTACATAGATAGATAAAATTGAACTTTCCCACCTCTAAAATTTCAAGTTTCTACTATGAACGGTTAGGGCTGGGTGAAGTCTGGATACATAGATAGATAGATAGATGTGAATGTGAGAACACATGAATAACCTAAACCTTTGTTAGCGATGATTAATTACTAATGTATTTTTATTTATTTGTTTTCTGTCACACTGAAGGAAACTGATACATAAAATTAAGTGTAACTGTTGCAATTTGAGCTCTGACACAAAACTTGGTAGCTTGATGACTTACCTATAGGCCAAGGGTACACCGATGACACCATGTTGAAATTTTAAGCATGTCAGTCAGATTGTATACATTGGGGAAGGGGGACAATACATCAAAGCAGCTAATGGCCTAGACCAGTGGGTCCCAACCTTTTCAAGTCACTCTCCACTTTTGTCAATAAGATTACTAGTATCCCCCCCTTCCATTTATTAAGTTGCAACAAAGAATAATTTGAAATATTAACTTTATTTTACATATTAGACAGCTTCATACTAAGAATTAGTTTAATTTTATAATTGTACAGCTGCTGCTGCTGCTGTGTATTTGTTATTCAAAGAAAGCAAGCAAAAATAATTAAGAACATATCATTTGAAATTCCAATTTATTACAATATCTGCTATCGTAAGTGATATACACATCAATGTGATCTCTGTTTTTGCTTTTTTGCTACTAGTTCTTTGATTTGTGCATCTATTAGTGAGAGAATCATTCTCAACTTGGAGCTTATTTCGAGCCTTCGACTTGATAGATAGAAGTGCAGAAAACCCTATCTCTAGACTGGACTTTTATTCCCCCACTGGACTACCCAAATTCCCCGCCTGGGGGGAATTTCCCCTGGCTGGGAACCACTGGTCTAGACACACAGAATTTAGAACTAACAACAAACTCCTCAAAATTAAACTGCTGTCATTTTTGACGAACAGGTACACTAATAATAATGTAGTTATATCTGTGTGCATCCACCACAATTACTCAACAACTAGCCATTGTACAAAATTGACATTCGCCAAATACATTAGTCAGCACATAAGACAGTGCAGTGTTGAGTTTGAAGTTTTTTGGATCAGCGGTTCTTGAGAAATCTAATAAAAATATTAAATATTACAGATCTTTCTTAATTTCTATAAATAATCTCCCTTGACTTCTGCTATTTAGAATTATCTAAATTTAGATATAAAATATCTAAATTGGCAACACTGAATAAAAAATACTTCGAACTCATAGTTTCGTACGACGGATGAAAAATTATTTTACATGAAATTTATGGCAGGCTGCCCAGCACACCATAATGTTCGGCCCCTTCCAAACAAGCACCTTTGGAACGGGCACTGCCCTAGTGATAATAATAAAGTGAACTGCTCTTGATATCTGGTTTATTTATATGAACAGTAAACCAGAAATTGTTACTGTTAACTCGAGTTATTGCCCTTGGATGCTAAGTTATAAAAGGGAATTCTCTCATGACCAGGGTACTTATTATCTGCCCTTGAATCAGTGAATGGCAACATACAACCAAAAGGATAGGGGTTATTTACAGTTACCTTTTTTCTATCTTCCAGGGCCTTTACGATGACTTCTCTTGCAGGAAGCCAGGATTCCTTGTAGAATAAAACTCGATCAATGAATTCATTTCCTACCAGTTTCATGGCTTTTCTGAACAAGGCCTGGAGAAAGAAAAATAAATTTAAACTTTAGTAAAATACATGCAAAACAAGGAAACCTATGTATACAGTGTCGCCTATAAATGAGTACACCCCTACCACTTTTTAATAGAAAGCTAATTGTTTTCTAAACCAAACATAGCAGGATTTTATTATTTCTAGCCGAACATTACACCATCAAAACGGATATTATCAGGTATTATTTATGACCAAACTCTACAGCATTGAAAGTCTGTGGCCAAAAATATGAATATGTTGCCGTCAAAAGATGAATATACCACCATGAAAAAATATTTTTGGTGACAGAGTTTCAATGCTGTGGTTATAAATAATATAATTATATCAGTTTTCATTGTGTAATGTTCCACTAGAAAAAAAAAAAAATCCTGCTATGTTTGGTTTAGAAGATAACTTTGTTTTAAAAGGTGGTAGGGGTCTACTTATTTATGGGCGATACAGTACACACATACACACAAAAATTTCCTGGCATCGAGCTGGTTGTGAAAAAGCATGGTAACAGTAATGCTGCTACAAGACACACCTGCTCATAGGGAGGCACAAATGATCAAAACAATGAGTGATAAGGGAGCGCAGAGATCTAAATCAAAGGTTGCTGTCTTTGATGGAAAGGATGCAAGACACCCTCAATCAAGAGAGCATTAGATGCTTATTTCAGGGACCACAATAAGCAGCAGGATGGAAAGTGGCATTTCACTGTTAGTGTGGACATAAGAACGCACACAGAAGACAGCAAAGTGATATGAAGAATGAAAGATCTAAACTATCTTTTATGGATAAATAAACATTGAATGCAAAAAGTCTCATTTAGTTCTTTATTGGTTGATTGATTGGAAATTTCAGTTAAAAACAATGCACAAAATTTTAGCATAAGAATTTGGGAGGCACATTTGGTCAGAATTCTGTGTTACGAGGCACACAATCACTTTATCACACCCTGTTGTCAACGAGGCTCCGGCCTCAAGGACATGCCCCAACTACTGGCAGAGGATCGAAGGTGCCAGTCTAGATAGTAGAACCAAGCTCTGTAGTTTTTAGTTTTCAGTGGGATTTGAATAAGTTGCTTTCCGGTTCTACCATACTGCAGTACAATGCTTCTTCCCTCTCCACCTCAGATATCAAAGCAACAAGAGTTCGCCAGGCAGGTCGCTCCAAATCTGACTGAAAAACAAAATCTACCTCTTTTATGGGCAAGCCTCAATTCTAGGGTTGGGTCTGACGGACGTAGGGGAGACACTCAACTCCATTGGTGCCTTCTCCAATCACCTCGGGGTACACCTGCATTCAATGAGTCAACAACCGCTGATCAAAAGCCTTGCTGAGGACACTGCCTGTGTTTCACTTCAGGTCGGCAAGTGTACTCAAACCAACCTCTCAACAGCTCGTCCTTCCACCATCTGGCATCTCTCTCGATCAGTATCTCCTGGTTTCCATTTCACGGCAAAAATGAAAGTACTTATTCTGATACAATGTATCTGTTATGTACTTGAAAAATCTAGCGTAACCATAGTATCACAAAATCAGTCCTTATGATGTGATGCATTTTTGACGGGTAAGTCATCCTACTTTGCTTTATTCTCTTACCTCTTCATCAAAGTCCACGTCGTTCCATCGGGGATTTAAATTCTTGATTCTGCTCGAAATACCACTGGAAATGCAGTACCTGAAAATGACAGAAGACAAAATTATGATGAATTAGGAATTGAGCAGCCGAAGATCTCGGACGCTGAACGGGATGAAGAACGAAGATGGCAGGGTAAGGGTATGATGAGCGAAGACACTTCTTTTGGTGGTCCATGAAATTAAGTAGATAAAAATAAACAAAATCTTATATACTAGGTCTGTCCGGAAAGTATCCAGCCATTTTGAATATCTCGGGAACTGGTTGTGCGGCCTTGATATAACGTGGCAACCAGAGGGGACCTTCCTGCACATGTGTGAACAGACAGTTTGCGGTCAGATGCCATTGAGTGAGCTTGTGTGACCGTCGCATTCACAATGACTGAGCCTCTACAAGCCAGATTTGGCTCCTTGTGACCGTGGACAAGAGTAAGGGGAATGCAGCGAGGCAGCTGGTGGCGATCCCGAAAGTAATCAACAAACAAAACTTGGCTGAAGAACCTATTTTAAATCCCAAATTACCTTGGAGGTCAGCACCACCTATCCCATCTTTTTCTGCCCAAGGTACCAATTTACCTCCAAGAATGTAATTGTTTGGCTGCATTACGGTATTTTAATCTAAGAAAATGATCCCTGGTGACCTCCATCCAAACTCAATATTATGCTAGAAATTGCTTCAATTGGCTAGAAATGACTTGGTGACAAATAATCTCTAAGGTCAACCTCATATAGCCTAAGTCACAACTGGATGTCTAGTGTGTCTTCATGCCAAATGTTAGGTCAATAGGCCTTGTTATTTTAGTGTGATAGTGGCATAATAATAAATAAACACACAAACAGAAGGTTCCAATATTAGTATAGATGTATACACATATTGTACACATAATATCAACACGTGGATAAAATCTTATTTATACTCATACACAGATGGAATCCTATTTATATGCACATGCAGTTGAAATCTTATTTATAAATACACAGATAAATTTCAAATTTTCAATCCAAATTTATGCTAAATTGGTCTCTTAGTTTGTGTCCGGCAGCATTCATGCTTGTATTTTGAAAATTCAATCCCCAATAAAAAGTGAGAGAAGTAACTTATTCATTGATTTTCCAATTTTTTGATTGATCACACCCAACACGGCATGCTGCCAAAAGACGGTCACGTGATGGTTTCTATTGAGTGACTAACCAGACCTGTCTTTGTTGGATATTGATACTGTTTTTTTTTTTAAATACTTACTTTGGTTTTTCCTCTGTTTGGTTAATTCCATTGTCAATTCCGTCAATTTCTTCAATAAAATTCTCATAGACTTTCTTGTAGACAACGTCCACAATTCCTGGGTCTTTGGGATCCAATTCCAGAATCTGCTCAATAATTTTGTGACCAAAATGGTAATAAATGAGGCCAGCACTGCTTAATTTGGTTACCCACTTGTAATCAGGATTCAGGCTGTTCATACTGTCATTAAAGGTTCTGAAGAAAAGGGAAAAAAAGAACAAATGAAATAACTCGTCTTACAATTATTCAGTTTAGTGTCACGGACAGGATAACAACTTACGATAGTGTCTTATTCAGCCTGACTAAGCCCAGCATAGTACTGGGTTGACCAAAACTCAATATATCATGCAATGTGTTAGATTTAATATCAACATCATGCAATATTATGTGATGTGTTATATATAATAATATATTATAATATCAATATATCATGCAATGTGTTATGCACATAATATCAATATATCATGTAATGAGCTATGCACATAATATCAATATATCATGTAATGCGTTATGCACATAATATCAATATATCAAGCAATGTGTTATGCACATAATATCAATATATCATGTAATGTGCTATGCACATAATATCAATATATCATGCAATGTGCTATGCACATAATATCAATATATTATGCGAGGTGTTATATATGATATCAATATAAACATTTCTTACCTTTGATGATGATCAAATCTGAACTTTTTCTCATCGAACACAGCACCAACATCCACAACAATATCGCACTCATCAAGTTTGCTGTAGTCTCGAGTTCTGGAACAGAAATATAAAAAAGAATTTAATCATCAGAAATTTCACTCATGTAAAATAGAAATTTATTCCATGTCAGAATTATGAGCGAGAAAAAAAAAGAAAAAAAAAAAGAAGAAAATGTGTCTCCAACTGAATTAATGTTTCCCCTTTTAAAGACTTAATAAACAGACACAATACATGTCCAATTAACTGAATTTCATCTGTATTAGAGCTCATAGTGAAATGTTTCCCTTTTAAAGTATGTCAGTGTTAATTGGTGTCATCAACCTGGCACCTGTGATGAATGCTTTCAGCTAGGGTTATTTTGAAGGCTTGTTTTATATCAGCACCTAATGGTGAACAGATTGAAGCTCATTTGCAACTGCAACTCTGTGGCTGCACCTACACTATATCTTGTATTAGACGTACTTGAGCGATGTGGAATCGAATGCATCAAACTGCTCCTCATCAAGGGCCAACTCCGCTCGTATGGGGGACAGTCGAATACCAACAGCTCTCTTTTACGGAGAGCTAATCAATGGCCAGCCTTCTCCAAGAGGCCAGTATAAGAGGTACAGGGATGTCTTGAAATCCAACCTCAAAGTGTGCGAAGTGTAAATCATTGAGTGGGGCAAAGCATCTGCCACACTGATGTAAGATGCTTTGTACATTGCTGCATCAACCAGCGTCAAGAGTGATGAAGAACCCGCTAAGCCAATGCTAAAGATCAACCTCAGACAGGTGGCGACTTCATTGTTGATTCCACTCGTGTATAGGACTGGTCAGTCCCCGTCATAGCCACACCTGCCATCATCATTGAATTAAAAATTGTTCTTCCAGAAACGATGACGTAGTAGTTGCTACGACAATAACAAAAAAAAAAAAAAATGCATTCAAAACAAAAAATTTCATCAAACAATACTTGTTGTACAGTAGCCAATCAGATTCTGACAAAAAAAAAATCCTTCCTTTTGATTGGTTGCATTTTATCAGTAAATAAATGCTACACTGCAATCAGATTCAAAACAGCATATTTGAGTAAGCGAACACAAACACGATTTACAGTAGAACAAGTAGTGGAGATTCTAATGGATGATGGTAGTAATGATGAAAGTAACATTGATATTTAAACTGGTGGTCTTTCGAGCGGAAAAGAGTTCGATTTGGACCAGGAATTACAAGGAGAAAACAATTGAGAATCAGAAGCAAGGTGTGTCAAAATGTAAACAATAGCAGGCAAGGTGACGCTCTTGAAATATCATTGCAAAATTCACTCAAATTATTCTTTATTTACATTTCT
>VCCN01003718.1:2750936-2761673 GCA_006491835.1 Architeuthis dux
AAGTAGATAATTACAACTAACCAGAACCAAACCATACATCAACTTTCACGTATCTAAAACAAAGAATTGTCTTTTTTTTAAATGCCATGGTGTAATTACTACTGATTCAAATGTGAAATTCAACTTTATTATAAAAATAAATGTAATCGGAATTCTTATCTCAACCAGAACCTTCTACAATTAAGGCGAACAGGGCACTAGGACTGATTAAGCATACATTTTCATATATAGACAAGGGCTCGTTCCTTATACTATATAAGACTTATGTCCGTCCACACCTAGAGTACTGTGCACAGTCCTGGTCACCGGACTTGGAGAGAGAGATAAAAGATCTTGTACAAAAAGTCCAAAGAGACAAATTAGTACCAGAATTAAAAAGTATGAGTTATGAGGATAGGCTAAAAGTGTTAGGATTAACATCGTTAGAAAATAGGAGAGATTGGGGAGACTTAATAGAAATGTTCAAGATTATGCTTGGTTTAGAAGTAGTAAACCCTGATGTATTTTTTACTAGAAGGGGGTACAAGGGAATGAGAGGCCACACATATACGGTAGAAGCAAATAGAAGTAGATTGAATATCAGAAAATTCTCCTTTAGCAATAGAGTGGTAGGACTTTGGAATAGATTACTGGAATATGTAGTGCTATCAACAGAAGGAAATGATTTTAAAAAGAATTATAATGTTTATTACACCACCGCAAAGGTTTAAGGCCCTAGATATTGTGTAAATATGATGTGTGCTTGTATATACAAATTGTATGCTTTTTTTTTTCACACTAAAATAAAATGTTCTAATCCTTATGATGCGATCCATTTTTGACGGTTAAGTTGTTCAACTTTGCCAGAATTATATATTTTAGTATAAATGTATTTATTGCAAACCCCCAAAAACAACCATATACGACTCTCGTATTTTTTTTCAGCTCAGAAAAGTCAAACTTAGTTACCCGCGTTTTTTCAAGCCTAGAGAGAAACAAGGTCAGGGATATTTCGAATGTAGATTTCGTTTTATTTTCAATGTAGGCAGACTCACTCTCCTCAGTTAAAAGACTGGCGCAACACACTCTTCCTAGGTCTATTTGGTTTGCCTTGTACCAGACTAGGCTAAGTTTTGGTTGGTAGTTAGTTTCAGTTTCAGAATTTTGGGTCCATTGAGAAGCAGACCTTAATAAAACCACGGGTACAAATTAATACGCACTGCGAGTTTATTGAATGAAATGTACTCAAGTTAGAGAGAAAAATAAGCAAAAAGTAAATAAGTCAGGTAAAAAGGCGAGAAAAGGAGATCTGTTTTGTTGTTTAAAATAAACCCTTAAATAAATCCTTCTTTCTTTAGTTTCTTACCTGTCAGACATATTTTCACGTGTAAAATGACGTAAGGAAAAAACCCCAAAACCGTGTTGATCACGCCTAAAAAGGTCAAATAATAAATTCGAGTTCTTCTGGTATGAGTGCGAATTGAAGAAATCTAACCAAGTGTCACCAAAGAGTTCGTGTTCCGATAAAGGAGGAGAGGATATGGGCGCCGGCTTTGCGTCGTCGTGTCTCTTCCTTGCAAACCACGTGGATAATGGAGATGAATTCGACCAGAGGGTCTCACCGGTTTTCTTAAAAGAAATCAATGACAAAGAAGACGATTGGCGACAACCAAAGGGTGTGGCCCCGACAAATAGGCACCCCACGGCCTTCAGCATTCAATCATGGTTTTAAAGTCTGGAGAATTAATTGCCAACTTACGTTTTATTTTTATTTTACGCGGAAGAAGGAAGAAATGAATCTCGCTTTTCTTTTACGAGATTTTTGTGGTCAGGGTAATCTGCCGCTTGGTTGTTGGAAAAATACGGAATGATGAACCAAACGAAAAAAGAGAAGACTCTTAAATTATGGTGCCTGGTAAAAATTGCGCCGGAAAAAAAAATGGTATTAGAAAAAAATGACACAATTGAAAACTAGGAAAAAATGGCATAATTAGAAAATTAGGGAAAATGGCACATTTAATTAAAACGCTAGTGATCTAAAAAAAACAACATCATTAATTGAGTATGAATGAATATAGAGGCTAAGAATTAGTATTTTGTCAAATACTGTCAACCAAAACTGTCAAAATATGTTTCTTCAGTTTTTGTGTTGGTCCGGCTGTCTATGTATGTATCACGCGTACGGGTCGCACCAATGGAGCTAGAGGGCTGAACATTTTAACATTTACTCCTTATTATGTCTAGAAAAAACTTTTTTTGTTTTTTGAAAATTCCCTCCAAAAATAGGTTTTTAGTGGGGGGAGTTCAATTTGCAATGTAAGTTTTTGCTAAATTGAGCCCTTAGTTTGTGTCCAGCATTTTTTTTGAAAATTCAGACTTTTTTAGTGATCAACAAACGGCGAGAGAAGTAAGTTATTCATTGATCACCTGTTTTTTTCAATTTTTTAATTGATCACCCCAACATAGCTGTCAAAAGACGGTCACTTGACGGTTTCTATTGGGTGACTAACCAGACCTGTTTTGTTTTTTCATTTTGCTTAGAATGTTTTTTTATGAGCATAATTTCGTTTGCTTTAGTAGTTATCTGTTTCTTCAGTTTGTTTGTAAGTTAGTTTGTTAGTTTAGAATATTTATATTCTAAGGTGTGTGTTGGTTGGTGACTAGCAAACTCACCCACAGTAAATTCCCCGTGAAAAATTCCTACATGCAAATTCCCCCAAAGGTAAATTTCACCACAGTAAATTCCCCCTACAAAATTTTACATAAGGTTATGGTTAGGGAATTCATTCCTTTGAATTTCCAAGAAAACAAATTATCGAGATGGATTGCTGATTTTGACTAGTTTAGATTAGAATACAAAATTTTCAATCATAATTTCTAATGAAAAATCTTGTCCCCCCAACAAGATTTTTCATTAAAAATTATACGATTGAAAATTAGCAGGATATCACCAAGTTAATATTTTAATTGGTGTTTTTTCTTTTTTATATAAAATTTTGTAGGGGTAATTTACTGTGGTGAAATTTGCATTTGGTGAAATTTGCATGAGATAATTTTCTGTGGGGAATTTATCTAGAACCATGTAGTTCGCTTTATAACAGAACTGCAAAGAAATAATCAGACATAGTTATTTGATTAAGTTTAAATAAATACCATTTCTTAAAATTTAATTGGATTTATCACACTAAATTAATGTTTTTTTAAGATCATTGAGGCCTTAATTAAATGTACCATTTTTTCACTTGTGCCATTTTTTCTGGTGCCATTTAAAAAAAATCTAGATTCATTATATACAGGGTGTCCATAAAATCTCTATCTATTTTTAGCTAGAAATTTAAACAAAAATACCTAGGGACTTTATGGACACCCGAACACTTCCCTATATATATTTTTAAAAAGTTATAAATTCAATTTACCACCTAAAAAAACTAATTTGTTTATAAAAAGGTCTGGTTAGTCACTCAATAGAAACCGTCACGTGACCAACATCTTTTGGCAGCATGCTGTGTAGGGGGTGATCAATTAAAAAAATTGGAAAAAGTGATTGGGTGATCAACGAATTTACTTCTCTCACCTTTTGTTTGATAACTAAAAAGTCTGAATTTCCCAAAACGCAGCCTGACAAAAACTAAGAAACAAACATTGTAAATTGAACATCCCCACTAAAAAACTATTTGGGGCAGGGGAATTTTTAAAAAACAAAAAATGTTTTTTCTATATATAATAAGGAGTAAATGTTTAAAGTTTCATCCCTCTAGTTCCATTGGTGTGACCTGTACATGCGATATATACATAGCCAGTTCGCATATAATCTTATTAACACTCATACTAACTAATAAAGATTACTACTACCTATCTCATATCACTAACAGTGGAGAGTGAATTCTGTCCCTTTCCTAAGACCATGATGAGTAATAAACCTGTCTTCATTCTAACCATGTTTGTTCCTAGTTCTCTTACCTCCTTATTCTTAATCCAATCGTATTTTAATTAATTATCGTCCATCGACATACTAAACCAGCCAGCCAGCTAACTGGACCAACTTAATAACTGAAGAAACCTATGTTGACAGTTTTGGTGACAGTTTTGGTTGACGGTTTCTAATAGCCAGCCAGACCAACTCAAAAACTGAAGAAACCTATGTTGACAGTTTTGGTGACAGTTTGGCTTGACGGTTTCTAATAACATTTTGAAGCACAAAATCTCTATCTATTTTAAGTTAGAAATATGAACAAAAATTGATAGGGACTCTATGGACATTCTGTATATATATTTTTTAACTCTTCCCCATATATTTTTTATAAACTTATAAATCTAATTTACTGTTATGTTGCACCGACACTAAATAAATACAAGGGAAATAACTATCTAGAATTATCTCCCTTGCCATTCTCTAAGCCATGACGGAAGTGAGTTTCAGTCATGTGCATGCAAGCAGAAATAAAGAATGCACACACGTGGAGACTAAGGACCTGATCATTAGTACCACGGGTGTGCTGCTGTAAACATTGTTTTGTCTTTGTGTTCCTTCCTTTGCAGTCAAACCCACTTTTGGTAGCAAGCTATAAATACTAGTCACTCACAAGCTGATCGACTTTACATTTACCATCAAAGAAAACTAGTTTGATTGAAAAAAACCCAGATCTGGTTTTGTCACTCAATAGAAACTGTCATGTGACCAACATCTTTTGGCAGGTGATCAATGTTGGGTGTGATCAATTACAAAATTGGAAAAAGGAGTGATCAATGAATAAATTACTTCTCTCACCTTTTGTTGGTGGGGTGATCACTAAATGTCTAAATTTTCAAGTATGAATACTGCTGGACACAAACTAAGGGACCAATTTTATGTTAAACTTACATTATAAAATGAACCCCCCACTGAAAACTTATTTTGAGGGGGGAATTTTCAAAAAACAAAAAGACCTTTTTCTTGACATAATAAGCTCCATTGGTGCCGCCTGTACACATACAGATAGATAAATAGATAAATAGCCAGCCAAGCAGAATCACTTAAAAACTGAAGAAACCTATGTTGACAGTTTCTAAAAAAACATTTTGAAAGCAAAAGAATTAAGTTCATTTTCAAAATGAGTGTTTTATAAAAGAATGTCAGATTAAAAAGTAATAGGTCTGGTTAGTCACTAAATAGAAATCATGTGACCGTCTTTTGGCAGCATGCCATGTTGGGGTTGATCAATTAAAAAATTGGAAAAAGGGTTGATCAATGAATCAGCTACTTCTCTTGCATTTTGTTGGACAGCGATCGCTAAAAACGTCTGAATTTCCAATAAACAAGCGGGCATAAACTAGTGATCAATCTAGCATAAACTTACATTGCGAATTGATCCCCCACTAAAACCCCATTTTTAACTCCATATAGTTTGTTCCTGCGGACTATAAATTATCAAATTGAACAACAGAAGTAAATTAATTCACTAAAATAATTCAACTAAAAAAATAACTTTTTGTATCTCAATAAATTGTTTTAATTCCATTGTTTTTGTTGGTCTTCCTTGTGCTGAGATGCGCTCAGTTATCATGCGCTCAGTTATCGTGTGCTCAGTTGTCCTTGTGCAATAAGGTTGTGCATGGTAAAGTCAGTGTTCAAATGTCGGCACGGGATAGATGTGTGTGAAGATGTCGATGAACTACACGTGATACATGCATGCATACATAGCCAGCCAGCCAGTGAGCCAGCTGGACCAGCTTGAAAACTGAAGAAACCTATGTTGACAGTTTTGGTGACCATTTTGTTTGACAGTTTCTAATATATAGCTTTTGTGGTGGAAGTGAGTGTTAGATATGAGAATCTTCCCCCAGAAGTTCTAACTGGAATGAAATTAAATGAATTAATAAGTCAATCAATAGATGCAATTGTACTTTTAATAATCTGACAACCTTGGGACCAGGTCCAAGGTTACCAGATGTCAGTTACCACACACGACCAAATTTGAAAGGTCTTGGGACCAAATTAAGTAGCTTCAGTACCAAAATAATCAAATAACTTAAAATCTATCATCAGACCAAATTTGTATGGTCTTGGGACCAAATCAAGTGGTTATAGTACCAAAATAATCAAATAATTTAAAATCCATAATCAGACCAAATTTGTATGGTCTTGGGACCAAATTAAGTAGCTTCAGTACCAAAATGATCAAATAACTTAAAATCCATCATCAGACCAAATTTGTATGGTCTTGGGACTAAGTATTTCGGCTCCCATTATCTCTCTCCCACTCTTCGCTCACAGCCACTACATGATGTAATCTTATGAAATAAAAATATGTTCTCATATTTTTATAAACAAGTTCAGGACTTTCATCTCATTATACAACATCATTAGACCAAATTTGTATGGTCTTGGGACCAAATTAAGTAGCTTCAGTACCAAAATAATCAAATAACTTAAAATCCATCATCAGACTAAGCTCGAGGGGAAAATGTATTAAGATACATCTTTTTTTAATTGATAGCTCATGTATATTCATATTGTATCATATCATTCGGGATTGTTATCTTTTGTGAATTTTCCTGCAATACCAAATCTATATTTTTGGAACCAAATAGCTTTGTTCAGTACAAAATTGCCCAATTTTTGGCATGGAAAAATACCAAATAGCAAACCTTGATCAGAGGCCACAACAAGAAAACAGTTTGCCTTTTGAGTAAACATGATCTCTTCAGAAAACAATTGGTCGATAAATAAACTGTTGTCTCTGGTCTAAATTTATCAAAGTATTCCCATGACCCTCCATTGTTGATTGTCTTCTCTTCTCCATATAGTCCATAAGCCAATAGGGTTGGTCAGTACCATCTAAGGGGAATAATGCACATAGTGATTTTTGGCAAGGTATGCATGTCTAGAGTTAAAATATATATGATAGCATTGCACCTGGGGCTGCTTTCTGTGTGCTATCATGCATATTATAACACTAACCTAAAATAAACATTTCTGTGGCCAATATAAAATACAACATATATATTCAACCTAATAGAATTTGTCATCAGTGACTAACCTCAATATTGAAATTTGTCACTATGATAGCTGAGTTCAAGCATTTTTCATCAAATGTTTTTTTATAAAATACTACATTGAAAACTGTCTTTTCAATGTTATGATAGTAGGTATTTACTTATCAATTGCCACTCACCTGGAGAGAGAGAGACAGACAGACAGGCAGAGAGAGAGAGAGAGAGAGAGAGAGAGAGAGAGAAAGACTGAAGTGGGGAGAGATAATAACCAGTGGGAAAGTCAGGGTCAGGTGATTTAAAAATAGAATAAAAACATACATAACCGAGAAAGATAAACCTGAAATAGGTTTGTTTATATTCACAGCTATACCTGCCAAGTGTTAGAAATTGGCCACCAAAACTGTCACCAAAACTGTCAACATAGGTTTCTTCAGTTTTCAAGTCAGTCCGGCTGGCTGGCTGGCTGGGTATGTATCATGCGTACAGGCCACACCAATGGAGCTAGAGGGCTGAAAATTTCAACATTTACTCCTTATGTCTAGGAAAAAAGGTTTTTATTTTATTTTTGAAAATTCCCCTCTTAAATAGATTTTTAGTGGGGGGGGGGTCTCAATTTACAATGTAAGTTTATGGTAAATTTATTCCTAGTTTGTGCCCGCTTGTTTTTTGAAAATTCAGACGTTTTAGTGATCTAACAAAATGCAATAAAAGTAACTTATTTATTGATCATCCCTTTTTCCAATTTTTTTAATTGATCACCCCCAACACGGCATGCTGCCAAAAGACATTGGTCCCATAACGGTTTCTATTGAGTGACTTTTCAATATTTTTTTATCTGACATTCTTTTATAAACACTCATTTGAAAATAAACTTAATTCTTTCACATTCAAAATGTTTTTTTAGAAACATAGGTTTCTTCAGTTTTTAAGTAATTCTGCCTGGCTGGCTATCTATCTATCTATCTATTCAAGTTTATGTTAAATTCATCCCTAATTTGTGCCCGCTTGATTTTTGAAAATTCAGACTTTTTAGTGATCTAACAAAAGGTGATTGAAGTAACAACATCTGAACACTGACTTTACTGAGCGCACGATAACTGAGCGCACAATAACTGAGCGCACGATAACTGAGCGCACGATAACTGAGCACATCTCAGCACAAGGAAGACCAACAAAAACAAACTATGGAATTAAAACAATTTATTGGGATATAAAAAGTTATTTTTTTAGTTGAATTATTTTAGTGAATTAATTTACTTCTGTTGTTCAATTTGATAATTTATAGTTATCTATAGGGAGTTAAAAATAGGTTTTTAGTGGGGGATCAATTTGCAATGTAAGTTTATGCTAGATTGATCACTGTTTATTGGAAATTCAGACTTTTTAGTGCCCAACAAAATGCGAAAGAAGTAACTTTTTTATTGATCCCCCCCAACACGGCATGCTGCCAATAGACGTTGGTCACGTGATGGTTTCTATTGATTGACTAAGCTGCAAGTTTTTTCTGTCAGAGTAACCATCTCTTATTATTAATTTTCTAATCACTGCTACCCACAACAGACCGGTTTAAACTGTAGTATAATGCCAATCTGCGTTTCTTCTGGTCGCCGAGAGAGAAAGAGATGATGAGAGAGAAGATGATGACTCTCGGTCTGGGTCGGCTGACGGGAGATGAACTTTCTGAGGAGGGAAATTAATTTGGGAGAAAAGACTCTCCCACGTGGGTGGAGAGAAAAGATGACAAAACTCAAGGATCTTCAATTGGAAATCTGTGATTTTATTTCCGTCGATATAAGACTCTTCTGGGCCGGTTTGCGGGTAGCTTTGCGATACGGAATTCTGTTGCATTTAGTTTTCTATATGAGTTGGTCACTTTTCTGAGTTACTACTAAGAAGATCAAGGATTCCTCCCTCTTCTACCTTTCTGGGTGGAAGAAGCCAACATCGTCTCTGACCTGTAGCTCCGGATTCCAATCTCAAACTGCTCTACTGACGGAGAGTGGGCCTCTTTGCCGACCTGTTGCTAACCGCTTCAGATCTCAACTCCTTTTCTATTTTCAAATCTAGCCCCTTTTAACGGTTTCTGGTAATACGATATCTGTCCAGTTTGTAATTCGATCTGTTCAGTTTGTCACGTATGCAGTTTAACACAACTCTTAGCGATATGGGCTTTTTTGTCACGTATACAGAGTGCAATTTCATTACAAAACACTGTTGCTGGCTTTAGTTATTTCAGGTGTTCTGACAGAAATCTGTGTGAGTATGCATCACGATTACTCAACAACTGGTAATTGCTCAAAGTTGACATTCGGTAGATATATTAGTCAGCACATAAGGTAGTGCAGTGTCGAATTTGAAGATTTTTGGATCAGCGCTTCTCTAAAAATCTAATAATATAAATAAAATTAAAGAATTATCTGAATTTAGATATAAAATATCATTAATATTCATTATTTTCAATTGAAAATATGGGTTTGTTTTATTCCCGTTGATAGCTTCGATTCCGGGCCGATTTGCGGGCAACCAGGGGTATTGAAGTCTGTTAAAAATTCTAACGAGTTTCTTTACTGAAGGACTGACGGTGATAGTAGTAGTTAAAAAAATCAAGGCATCCAGTTTCCTATCCTCTTATTAAACTATGTTTATTTTCCTCCCCTGACTTCCTACCCTCTTATTAACTACCTTTCTTTTTATCCCCTCTCTCTTCCTACCCTCTTATTAAACTAACTTTCCTTTCTCCCACCTCTCTCTTCCTATCCCCTCAGTAAACTATCTAACTTTCTTTTCCCCCCTCTTTTTTCCTATCCTCTTATTAAACTACCTAACCCCTTTCTCTTCGTACCTCTTCGGTAAACTACCTAACTTTCTTCCCCCCCCATCTTTCCTTTTACCCTTTTATTCAACTAACTCCACTTTATAGTAATAAAATAATATTTTTGATAAAATAAATTAAGAATTTTAAATTTTGTGATTTTATACAACCATTACAGGTATACCTTGATTAGTGTGGTTAATTTGTTCCAATATTTTCTGTACTGTTAAAATCTTATTATAATTTAGTGTGTTTTTTTTACAGCTTATACTTAGTTACATTAATTTGTACAGCAATACGTTAACAGTACTACATCAAAATCCGCAATATTCAAGGTATTCCTGAAAATAAAAAACAATTTTATTTGAAGCTAAAGCTTTTCAGCGTTTCGTTTTTCCCGTTTCGTCTCTTATAACCAACCAATCCAGTGCATGTCGGGAAACAAAATGGCCTACTGGTGTTGACGGTCGATGGTCAGGTGAGGATGTTATTTTGACAATTCTTTATTTCTAAACAAAGTTCGTCTTCATTTCGACTCGTCACAAGCTATTTAAGTATATTACTACCCGAACTTGTTATTTCTGAAGGTGAAACTACAGATATACCTTAAGAAAACTGTCTTTTTAGTTTAAAAAAATATAAATATAAATAATTGTCGTATCCGGAGGAAAAGGGGAGGCGTTTGGTTTTTTTAATATTTTTTTTTCTTCCCAAACAAAAATAAATATTTATGTATAAATAATTACTTTTATTTAACTACCTTGCGTGTAAATTATTAATGTATCTTATGCCGGTGATTGTTACCTTTTCCGCGTTAAATTCAGCACTCATTTTCAGGGTTAGAGACTGGTGTGTCAGTCGGAAAAAAGGTTATATAGTTTAAAATCAAGTAACTAAACAGTAAACACTTTACTAACCGTAGCAACACTAAACCTAAACTGTCAACATAGGTTTCTTCAGTTTTCAAGTTG
>VCCN01003718.1:2794850-2815869 GCA_006491835.1 Architeuthis dux
ATTTACCTCAATTTTAGAGTCCGTAAATAACTTGAAACATAGTATTTAGTGTAGTACTACTTTGTGCCCTCGGGTAAATTTTATCGCTGCACTCCTTGTTTACATATCTTTGGGAATAATTTAAATTGTTTTTGTGCCTGTATGAAGATGGATCGAGACCCCGATCAACCCAGCTGTTCAGGAGTGAAAAGGAGATGGTAAGCGAAAGTATCATCTAAAGTGCTTGAATCCGATGATGATGCCATGGTTTTTGATGAAGACTATCCCGAGATTGAGTAACTTTGTACTAGCCATTTGCTCCTTTTCATTGCTGATTTTCTTTCTTTTCTTTTGTTATCGGGCAGTTCTGAAATAGTGAAATTTAACCAAAATGTCCAAGGATAATGTATCAGCAAGTGGTCAGATGTCAGGGTTAACTGTTTTTAACACTCATTCAGGGCAGTGACCACAGATATAATGGGAGGAAAAAAGGATCAAGCAATTATGGAAGTAACAACATGCTTCGAAGCCTCACTTCCATACAACAGACTGAAAGTAACGGTCCAGTTTACCATACAGTTACATTGCAAATAGAACCCACCCCACTTTTTTTTCCTAAAAACTAACAACTTGAAAATGTTATCTTGGCATTTTTCTATGTGATGAGATTTTGTTATTGTTATATATATATCGCTCACACCGACGCCGGGCAAATATAGGCTCTCACTAATAAGTGTCATTATAATTATCATATATATATATATGTATATATGTATTCTCCATTCACACGTTCGTATTTTAGTCACGAATATAATGCGGCTCTCTTATGTCGACAGTATGAAATCAAATGATGGATAATTTTATATCCGATCCGACAGAATATTATAATTATAATGACATTTATTAGTGAGAGCCTATATTTGCCCGGTGTCGGTGTGAGCGACTGCTAAACGAGCAGCATAAATCGTAAATGTGAATAAAGAAACAAACTATGTGCGGGGATCGAACCCGCGTCCGCCTTGGAAGCTACCTTATACGCAGGTACTGCTCTACCGACTGAGCTAACGAAGGTCAGATGGTAGGCAGGAGTTTTTTATCGTACACTTTGTTGTATGTGTGTGTATACAGGGTGTCACAGAAGTAAGTCCTTATTATAAGGGAAGCAACTTCTCTGTTTGATTAGCCAAAGTCTCAAAGTTTACTGGTAATTTTAGGTTGAGTTGCTTCCCGTAGCTAGAAATGGCCTTGTATCTAAGGGAAGCAAGTCAGCCTATGATTACCAGTAAAATTTGAGACTTTTGCTAATCAAACAGACAAATTGCTTCCCTTATAATAAGGACTTACTTCTGTGACACCCTGTATATAAATAATAATTTTTTTTTCAATCCTCTTCTATCAGATTCAATGAATAAACCAAAATTAATTCCCTCACCTACTTTACCTGCTGGTTGGGAGAAGCGTCTAGATCAGAAGACAAACCGATATTTCTACATCAATCACATGACAGGCACAACATCATGGAACCCTCCACAGCTACCAGTGCCTGCTCTTGGGACACCAGGTAAGTGTGCGTTACATTTGTAGTGGGCTCATACTTTTAGGCTTGATTTAAACCATTGAACTTTACATATTTTATGGTTTAAGAGAGCAAAAACTGTGCATTTCAAAATGATTTGAAGCAATATATGTAGATTCATCGTTATTAGAAACCGTCAGCCAAAACTGTCAACATAGGTTTCTTCAGTTTTTAAGTTGATCTGGCCGGCTATGTGTGTTTGTTTCATGTGTACAGGCCACAACAATGGAGCTAGAGGGCTGAAAATTTAAACATTTACTCCTTATGTTTAGAAAAAATTTTTTTTTTTTTTTTTTTTTGCTTTTTGGAAATTACCTCCCTCAATAGATTTTTAGTGGGGGATTCAATTTGCAATGCAAGTTTATGCTAAATTGATCACTAGTTTGTGTCCATTCTTGTTTTTTTTTTGAAAATTCAGACTTTTTAGTGATCACTGCACAACAAAATGCGAGAGAAGTAACTTATTGATTGAACACGCGCTTTTCTAATTTTTTAATTGATCACCCCTAAAATGGCATGCTGCCAAAAGATGTTGGTCACGTGATGGTTTCTATTGAGTTACTAACCAGACTTATCCTTTTTTATTTCTTTTCCATGGATTTTGTGATGTCAAGATCCTGACATGTTTTGCTCTGTACATGCCTCCCCTGTGAAAGGATTGCAAAAATATGAGGTCTGTCCACGGAGTATCCATCCATTTAATATTAATGAATAAATAGCCTACCTAGGGAAATGGCGCTTTAGTCCCCTTCGAAGTACAACCCTTGGAATCACACACACTTATCCCAGCATCCCTTCCATTTTTCAGTCTGCAAAGTCCTCTGTCAGGGTTCGTCATCAGCTGCCTTAATCTTGTCCACAGTCTGAAATCTCTTTGGGAAAGCCAGAAGTTGCAATGGAGCCAAATCTGGCCTGATGGGGTCAAACGGACCCGGATGATGCAATGTTTTGACAAAAAATCCTGCACACGATGTGAAGAATGGACAGGACTGATCACTGTGAATGCGACGCCTAGCTGCTTTTACCAATCGGCCACAAAGACTTCATGGATTAGCAGAAGCTGATTCATACTTATAAACTCACTCCCTAAGTGTGAATCAGCTTCTGCTAATCCATGAAGTCTTTGTGACCGATTGGTAAAAGCAGCTAGGTGTAAACTAGTCTCCCTCTGGCAATGAGGGTGTGACTTCGATTCTTACTTACTTCTTACTCTTTATTTCCAACTACGCTGTTATTCGTTGCCATAGAAACAGTGGCCTGAATTAATAAGTTG
The DNA here is from genome assembly GCA_006491835.1 of Architeuthis dux. Lineage (NCBI taxonomy): Eukaryota > Metazoa > Mollusca > Cephalopoda > Oegopsida > Architeuthidae > Architeuthis > Architeuthis dux. Next base: position 2,797,679 of record VCCN01003718.1, read on the forward strand.
TATAACAACAACTAAAATTAGGATGAAGGTAAAAACTAGTCAAATTTAATCAATAAAGATGTTCTTAAAAAAAGTGTTTGGCAAAGTAGGTCGACTTAACCATCAAAAATGGATTGCATCATAAGGACTGATTTGACCGATCACCACTAAAAGAAGCTAACATTTTTTTTTTACTTTTGTGTTACAATACTTCATCCAATAATAACAAAGATTGATCTTTATTGATTTTTCCTCTTGTTTCAGCTTCACAGAAACCTGTGTATAAAATGAAGTTAAAAGATGACACTGCGTCTTCAAGCAGTGGATTGAAAAGGTCCCATTCTTCCCCTAATATCGCCCAACTTGTTGAGAATGAGGGTAAAGAGAAATTGAAACCTCAGGTTGATCGCTCCACAAAGCCCATATCCAGGTAAGAAACCCTTGATCTACACTGGTAGGATCAGTTTAAATTATTGCTTCATATAGGTTTCTTCAGTTTTCAAGCTGGTCCGGCTGGCTATGTATGTATCTGCGTACAGGCATTTTTTTAAAAAAAAAACCCAAAAACGTTTTTTCTAAACATAATGATTAAATGTTGAAATTTTCATCCCTCTAGCTCCATTTTCAAAAAAAAAGAAAAGTCATAATAAAAATGTTGCTAAAAATTTGCCAAGAGTGATTAAGTAAAATTCAAGACCCTTTTTGTTTCAAAATAAAAGTGCTACATGACCCATATAGATGTTAGTTTGTCAGAAATTCATATTAATTAATCACCGCTACCCACAATAGACTGGACTTTGCCCAGCCACAACCGTTCATAGTAGAAACATGAGATTTTACACACACACTCCCCTCAACGAGTAGAGAAAAAAGTTTTTGGAAAATCCCCACCTAAATAGGTTTTTAGTGGGGGATTCAATTTACAATGTAACTTTATGCCAAATTGATCCTTTAGTTTGTGTCCAGCAGCATTCTCACTTGTTTTTTAAAAAATTTGGATGTTTTAGTGATCACTGCTCACTGTTGCCTAATAATGGTATTCCTTCTTCTCACTGATGTGAGGGAGAGAAGACGTCTCGTTCTGGGGCTGCGCATTTACGGGAGCGAACATTCTGCAGAGGGAAATAAGTTTGGAGAAAAGGGCTCTCCCATGTGGGTGGACAGAAAGACAACAAAATTCAGTATTTTCATTTTAAAATCTGGGTTCGCTTTATTCCCGTTGATAGCTTCGATCCCGGGCCGGTTCACGGATCACTTTGAGGCATGAAATTCTGCTTTGGTTAATAATTCTAAACGAGTAAAATGTTTCCACATAAGTGATGGTAGTAATTAAAAAATCAAGGCTTCTTCCTCCTCTCTCCTCCCTCACCCCTAATGGGCAGGGGAGCCAAGCCCTCTCCTAGTCCAACCCGTCGCTCGTGGGATTCAGATCTAAACTGATTCTCAACTGCCCCCGATTTGAAAATCACAGCCCCATAAAAATCCACTCTGATAATCTGATATGGGCCTTTGGTCACATATGCCCAAAATGCGCGAACACATGAACACAGTGCATTTTTGAAAATTTGGATGTTTTAGTGATCACTGCCCACCACTGTACCAAGTAGAAAGAAGCATATATATATATAGGTGGTGGTGATTCATAATTTCCCTAAGGAATGCTAGTTCTTATATATGTTTTTGTTTTTTCCAGGTTGGATGGTGGAAGGCAAGCTCTTCAGAGTAAGCCAAATCCTAGTCAAGTTAGGGTCCGCAACTTAAATCCTGTGTTTGGGACTGTGGTAAGTCTCTGGGTTTTTTGAAGGAGGGGGTCGTTCTTCATGAGTTGGTGTTGATTTGCAGAAATAAAAAGCTATTTTTAATTGTATAAGCACAAGGCTTTTTATATCTTGCAGTGAATGTATGATTTAAAGAAAAATTCAAATTAACAATAATTAAGGAAAACACATTTTTAAAGTGCTGCTTTTATATAATACACAAAAGACAAGCCTGTGATTCTACTTTGAAACTATAGAGCTTGAGACTTCCATATATATACAGGGTGTCCTATATATGTCCCTTTTTACCAGTTGTAAGGGAAGTAACTTGATTTTTATTGCAATATAATTATTTATCAAATGGCGCATTATTGCCCTTACAGCTGGAAAAAAGGGACTTATATATGGGACACCCTATATATAGTTAGATTTCCAGTATTTTAGTCGTCACATTGGGAGAAATCTTCTGAAAAACTTTTCTAGGCCAGATAAATGGATATATATATATATCATTATGAAAATCTATATGTGAAACCAGCAGTACTGCTTGTAATGAACCATTAAAATTGGTTCCCACAAATATCCGCTCTACCTTTGTATTGAGCTCCCTTTGGATCATAACTAAGGTCTACGAGGATATTGATGCATAAGTGTATCATACATCAAATATTATATATATATTGATGAAAACTAGACTGACAAATATTGAGGTGTCTATCTCACATTATTCATTTCAATTACACTACACACAACACTACTGTAAACCCTTGCTACACACACATGATATCTACAGGGTGTCCCAAAAGTAAGTCCTCATTTTAAGGGGAGCAACTCATCCGATTACTTAGCAAAAGACTTCAATTTTACTGGCAATTTTAGGCCGAGTTGCTTCTCTTAAATAGAAATGGCATTAACGTTAGTTATATCTAAGGGAAGCAACTCTGCCTAAAATTACCAGTAAAATTGTAGACTTTTGCTAATTAATCAGACAAGTTGTTTCCCTTAAAATAGGGACTTATTTTTGTGACCCTGTATTTTTTTTTTACCCTGTATGTTTAAGTGTTGAAGTGTTTAAAATCTATTTAAAAAATCCTTTTCTTCTTCTTCTTTTGTCAGCATCAAGGCCTGACTGGTCTGCGTAATATTGGTAACACTTGTTACATGAACTCAATCATCCAATGTCTGAGCAACACTTTTGCTTTGGTCAGGTATTTCCTCAATGACTCTTACCTCTATGATGTGAACAGGTAAGAATTTTTCTCTTCCTCTTTTTTTTAACCTCTTTCTGATATTTTTAGAAACATAGGTTTCTTTCAGTTTTAAAGTTGGCCTGCCTGCCTGCCTGCCTGCCTGCCTGCCTGGCTGGCTGGCTGGCTGGCTGGCTATGTAGTATCCAGCATTTTCATTGCATGTAAAATAATCGCAGGAATTTTCATAGCAGAAATGGCTATTTTCTAGCAACTTTTTATAGCCGAAACGAAATGATAAAGTCAGCTTAATCTGTTGTCACTGATTATCAAAGTTAAGATGTTGTTTGTCAATGAAATTATATTCACCTGATGTCGCTAACATGGACGGACATTTCCGCATGAAATCAACACGTTGGAAATTTAAAAATCTGGCAAAAATCAGCATATTATTCGATTTTAATAAAATTTTTGATACTTATTTATTTAAGGACGAAATTTAAAAAAAAATCTTCCATTCCAAATTTCGGAGAAGAAGAATTTTTTCATATGATTCCTACCCCACCTTTTATTAATAATACTGCTCTCGTTGATTTTTACACATTTTACAGATATATCCTTCGAGATACTAATTATGTTTACCTATTTTAGAATAATATCCAGGGAAATCTGGAACGGGACTTTTACTTTGGGATTAAAGAAAACAGGAAAATTAAGTAAAATAATTTTTTTTTCAGCAAATGTTCAGTTTTATTCGATTAATTATAATTCATTATAATCGAAAAAATCCCTGGATCCACCCCAAAGTTTCATCAATTCTTCTTTAGTCAATGGCCCGCCATTTGCCAAAATTTCATTGAAATTCATTGAGAACCTTTGAGATATTGTTGGGACAAAAGAGATTCTCAGACCAAAGTGATGTAGACAAAACTGATATTTGCTAAAGTGATGTAGATGAAGTGATGTACCTCATAAGGATGTATGCAGTAGGAGGGCCTGTCTCTGCAGGAAAACAGGAACAGATATTGAAAACTGTATAAAAGATGCGTATGGATCTGGTAGTTGACTTTGTGGGGATCAAAGAATGATATTAAAGACAGAACTGGGTAATTGCTGCTGTTAAACTATTACCGTAAGGAACACATGAAAGAAGAAAACTCTGAACATTTGAAAATGTATTTTATATAAATTTAACTACAAAGGATATTGTTTGTAACTTCTTTTGTACAAAAGATACAAACTGACAAGATACACTGTTGGAAAGCTGACAAAATTCTCTTTTCAACCATATATAATGTCATCTGTACAAACATTGGGTTTTCTGGTACCAAACGACTTAAGGGGATCAAATTGGCTGCTATCTTGGATTTTCAACTAGGATTTCTTGGGACTTTTAGTATGGTGTTCTGGAGACTTCATAGAAATGCATTGTGGAGAAAAAAATTAAAACGATTTTTTCTCCACAATGCATTCATAATCGTTTTAATTTTTTTCTCCAAATTGGGCCCAAAATTGGGCTTGTTTACCTGGACTAATATAATTTACGGCTGGGGCTTGGGCTGCAATTAACAACATAAAAAGATTAAATATTTTGTTCATATTTGTAACTCTAAAATGAATGAACATTTAAAATTAATAACAAAAAAATGATTGAATAGTTTTTCTTTGTCATTTCTGACCCTATTTCTCCACACAAACTCGAGTAAATACGAAGTAAAAGGTTTTTGGTTTGTGCAAATTGTCTGCGTAATTTACCCTTTACCCTTATCCACACATTTTCTATTCTATTCATGTACAGCGTCCATCTCGGTTACCTCCCTTGCATAATATAGCAAAAACGTTTTAATGAACCTATTCCAGACAATTACCCAGAACTGAAGGAATTGTTGAGAATGTGCCAGAATAAAAATAATTTGATATTTTTATTTGTCTGTTAAAGATTTTGATATTGATATTGATATTGATATTGATATTGTTTGTTTAGAAATAATATTTTTGACAATTTTTTTTGATTTTAGAAACAGTGTGTTAGGAGACCGTGGAGAAGTTGTTGACGAGTTTGCTGTCATTGTGAAAGCCCTTTGGAACGGCCAGTACAAGTGCATCACCCCTCGGGACTTTAAGGTAGGTAAATTCCACTTATGCTGATACTCATTGTCAGGTGAGGTGACTTGCATCGGATTTAACCTGTTCACTGCCTAGTATATTTTTTAATGTTGTGTGGCGTTTCTCCATAGTTAAATTCAAATATGAAAACGCTACTACGTTAAATTCCGCGCAGCAGTTATCTAAACAAGAGAAAGCATTTCCTATTGCTCATTCGGTTGTAATTTCACTGAGTGCAGTCATCTCCTTAAATCTTAAGAAATATTACATATTCAATTCATTTTAACACTCGTATGGCTAAGTTAACAAATCTCACAGCTAAAAAGGCAATTTTATAATTAACCATAGTTGTAACAGCGCAAACGCGTATATACTCCCATTTCCTATAAAAATAGTTTGGCATATTATTGCCATTTAATTACATAAGAAAAACTTACATTTCCTTTCCAGTCAGGTTTTTAGTGGGGGGGTTCAATTTTCAATGTAAGTTTATGCCAAATTGATCCCTTAGTTTGTATCCAGCAGCATTCTCACTTTTTATTTTGGAAAATTTGGTCTTTTTAGTGATCAATGCTCACCACCACTGTTTATTTATTATAACTTTAAGAGTCATCATTAACTTTGTAAATATTAATGAAATTTTTATTGACTTATCAACAAATATTGTTTAAAAAAAATAAATCAATTAAAATTATGTTATTTTATTATTATTATATTAAGGAAATCAGAGAATGACTGCTTATATAATATGTGGTATCAGACACAAGATAACTTGTGTGTGTAGAGGGAGGAGGGTTTTCAAAACTTGGTGGAAAACCTCCAAGATCAACTAGTATTTATTTGTTGCTTTTCTCTTTCAGAATACTGTTGGGAAATATGCACCCATGTTTGCTGGTTTTGACCAACATGATTCACAAGAGTTCCTCACGTTTCTATTGGATCAGCTACATGAAGGTCTGAACAAGGTATGAAAAATGGATGCACTTGATTTAAATTGAGCTTCCTTAACTGAAGGGATCTATACATATAAAAGCCAAATATGTAAATGAGTATGTTTGGTTGTCTGTTGTGTCTGCCACCTAACACATCCCACACTTAATAATGGATTGGTCCACATGAGATGCATTGATACATTAATGAAAAAAGTCAAAGGGGTTTAAAATGTGATCATCTGTTGTCATAGCACCAGACTTCCAGGTCAAGGGAAAGAAAGAGTAATGTATGTCCCTTTCCTTCCCCTGATGCCTGAGTTAGGGAATGGTGTTCATTGAAGAGGAAGGGGAACAGAATTGCTAGATAGTTGGAGACGTTTCTGGCCAAAAACTTGCAAAAATAGCCAAAAATAGCAATTATTCCAATACTCTGAGCACACACACACACACACATTTTTCATTAAAAATACTATTGCAACAAAATCAAAATGTAAATATGGCCAAACCCAAAAAATGCTTTGTAAAAAGGCCAGATTTGTCAAATTTGGCAATACTTTTTTTTCCTTAATTTTCTTTTAATAAAATAACAGCTTGAGATGAATTGAGACCTTAAAAAAATCATAAGATTAGAAAACTTAAATTATTAAAAATAAATTACTTAATAAAATAACTTCATGCTCATTAGTGCAGATCCATACATAAATAACCCTGTTATTTTTTACGGGTAAATGCTAGTTCTTACATAAAAAGGCTTTCACTGCTAAATTTGATTAAACCGTCTGGGTTTTGGGTTAGATGTCAATGTATGTGGTTTATTCAGACTAATTTCCTTGTTTTGGTTGTTTGATTTTCACAACGTTTCAGCTGGGTTTCTGGAGAGGCAAACACACCAACCTTTATGGAATGAGGTCTCAAAATAACAGACAGGACAAAGCATTGACAAATAAGACATCTGAAGGAATCTGACCACATGCTATGCCCAGATAACACAATCAGCAGACTGAGTATCAACATGAATAGCTTGTGGGAAGCATTGAGCAGGCTATGATCTTGGGATTCCATGTGCATGGCCTGTGAGAAGTGAGCATGTGCAAAGCTCAACAATCCATTATGAAGTGCGGGATATGTCAGGTGGCGGACACAACAGACAACCAAACATACTCATTTACATAGTTGGCTTTCGTAGACAGGTTTGCAAAGAGTGGTGATACGAGTTCAAACCTCCTCAAATCTCAAAATAGGATGAAAAATAAAAATTAAAAAAATTTTTGTAAACTTTTTGTAAAAATAATGAAATTTTTACCCATTTTATTTTATTTTCTGTTTAAGTAAAAAAGTTTTTTACCATTTATATAAAAATAATATTTTTTTATAACTTTTTTTTTGCTTAGGTAACTGAGCGAGTCCCAGTGCAAGAACAAGACAATGAGAATATTCAGGAAGAGAATGCTGCTGCGATAGCCTGGGAAGCCTATAAGAAATTAAACAAATCGATCATTGTTGAACTGTTCCAGGTAAAGTGAATATTTGTGGCTGTGTTGTTAGTTATCTTGTGGTTAACTCTTACATTCATATAAACTTTAAGAGGATTTAAAAAAAGAAATTTTTAAAAATTCTATTCATAGAAGATTTCCATTATTAGAAATTGTCAACCAAATCTATCAAAATAGGTTTCTTCAGTTTTCAAGTTGGTCTGGCTATATATGTATGCATGTATCATGTGTACAGGCCACACCAATGGAGCTAGAGGGCTGAAAATTTAAACGTTTTCTCTTTATGTCCTAAATAGGTTTTTAGTGGGGTGGGGCGGTTCAATTTACAATGTAAGTTTATGCTAAATTGATCCCTAGCTTGTGCCCACTTGTTTTTTTGAAAATTCAGACTTTTTAGTGATACAACAAAAGCTGAGAGAAGTAACTTATTCATTGATCACCCCCAACAAGGCATGCTGCCAAAAGATGTTGGTGGCTGAGCAGACCTGGTTTTTAAAAAAATTCTATTCACAAGAGTTCCACTGTCTATAGGAGCGATTTCAAGTAGTTCATGAATCTAAGTGTTAAGGAAAAGTTTTTTTTTTGAATACACGTTTCCCCCACTTTTCAAAAGTTTACTTTATGCCACTTTCTCCCTTATAAGAAAAAAAGTGAAAATAGTGCTCAGCATCTGTTCTGCAGCAAGATAATATAGAGGCTGCATGGACCATCTTCCGCTCTCTCGTACAGCCCAGGTTCCTGTACCTTGAACGACTCAGCCTAACCCTTGGGGGGGAGGGGGTCTGGGAATGCTAAAAAATGTTTCCATATAAAATAATGATAATTGTTTTTTTCACTTTACACCATTTTGGCTTATGAAAGGGTTCAGATAGCCCCTGGGGGGTGGGGGTCTATATAGGCATATTAAAAGATACTGTATTGACATGTGACACGTCAACACCATATAACCACAGGAAAATGGTATTTAGTATGGTAAAAATTTAAAATACTATCAAGAAAAAGACCTTTTAGAATGATGAACTTGGAACAAAAGCTGCAGAAGTGGCCAGCATAATATTTACAACATTAAATTATCTATAATAACAGCAATTTAAAAGATTTCTTTTTACACTGTTGTTGTTGGGACAAAAGGACAATCTTGGTTACTGTATATTTGAGAAAGAAAAGAGTCGACTTCATCACTGCAAATATAAATCCTACTTGGCTTTACATGACCCATATAGTTTTCATTATACCACATATTTCTTGTTAATCATGTTAATACCCCAAATCAGGGTTGCCAGAAGTGACTCAGTGACTCACCCAACACAGACATTGGAATAGTGTCGAATTTCTGCCTCAAGATGCTGGTATTAAACTTTTGCCTGTGTTGGGTGTGAGCCGGGAGATTCACCGACAATTTTATTTTTTCTATATGCTAATTATTATGTCCCATTGTTTACACTGGAACAACTTTTTCAAAGACAAACATCTCCGTTTCTAAATATGAAAAATATAATTTGTAGATTGAAAAATTTTCCATTCATTTTTTTTACGAATAATGGTATAAATATTTCTTACAATAAAAATAATTCTTACACAAGTTTTTAACTTTTTTTCTCGTCTACGTTTCGCTTTTTCATCAAAAGTTTGAGAAGTACATAAATAGCAGAAAACGGCATGGGCCCTCCGCCGAACAATTGCTAAATCTTTAATATATTTTTGTTCCAGTAAATTCTTTTTAATTCTTAATCTTTTTGTAATTTTAAAGATCTCAGTAAATATGTATGTCAGTGAATTGTATCTCGCTAATGTCGGTAATTTGCTGTCAGTGATTATGCCATGACCCGTGTTGGGTAAGTCTCTGAGATAAAGCTTGGATTATCTCCAATTATCTCCAAATCTGGCCACCATGCCCCGAATATTTGATTCCTGTGAAACTGAACTTATTGTAAGAATATTTTCTATAGTTTTGAGAAGGGTCATTAATATGTGTCTTTGTCTTGTCGGGTTTAGATCTGTTGAAAAGTGGAAGCCACATCGGCTTTGGGAGGAAGTCCAGATTATTGAAAGAGTACGATGTTGGAAGCAGAGAAAAATCAAAGAAGCAGCTCACATCAAAATGTCGACTAAATGCATTAGCCAGACAAGTGCGGATTTCAACCCGATGTGGCTTCCACTTCTCAACAAATCTAAACCTGGCAAGACAGACACAGAAACACCCGGGCCATGCTATAAGGGCTACCCCCCCCCCCTAAACATAACTTCTGTTTAACCCATCACACTCGGATTTTACACCTGAAGTAGGCCGAAACATTGTTTACAACACAAATAACAAGGAGGAGTTCAATCGTCTGAAGAACCATTTGATTATTGTAAGAAGTTTCCATTGTGACTCTTAAATGTTTTTGGAATCATTTGGAGATTCTCTGCTGATGATGATGATCTTTCTTGTTTTTCCAGGGTCAGTTGAAGTCCACCCTGAGGTGCCTTACATGTAACAAGATATCAGTCACATTTCAAACGTTCCAGTACCTCTCTCTCCCTATTCCTTCATCAACTAGGTGTAAACTGCAGGTAAGTGGGTTTCTTACTTAGCGAATCTACTTATTGCAATTTCATTGACGACAACTTCGACTTCCTTCTTTTTTTTTTCTTTCTCTCTTTCTTTAATGTCTATTTATGCATCCTGTAGAGCCGGGTCCAAAGTATGGTCCTGGGGCGCTATAGGGGAGTCTTCATCTAATCAACAGCACTTTTCGTAGTATGTGCAATCTTTTGGACTACATGGATGTTGATGTTACCTGGGATACGGTTGATGAACTTTTCCGTTCCCTTCTTCGCAAGTCATAGAGCTCCAATGACCACCGGTGTTATGGTGGTTTTCATGTCCCACATCCTGTTGATCTCGATTTCCAGGTCCTTGTACTTGCATATTTTCTCAGTCACTTTCACGGAAGTGTTTCTGTCAGATGGTATTGCTATGTCGATGTGCATGCACCTCTTTTCTTTTCTGTCCTTGATAACGATGTCAGGTTTTGTAGTAGAAAAGTCTCTTTAAAACGGGAGGACTGCAGGACACAATGTCTCTTTCACAGGACACCTCTTCGGAGGGAACCTCTTTCACACGACACCAGCAAACTTTGTCAGACCACAGCCAAAAGAAAATTGTTTTCACTCCCCCAATCGGCCACTTATATCATGCCAAGGAATGATTCAAGTGCCTGTATGCAAAGTGTCTGACGCAGCAAAACATGAGCAGGGAGCCCGGGTGTTCCAACTGTGCTGCCACATGGAGTCTCCTCGGCTGTTGTTGGGCAGAGGGCTCAGGTTCAACCTCACGGTTTGTACTGCCACCACAGGTCTATTTGCTCTTATTTCTTTGTCAGTTTGGACAGGCATGTCCCAGAGGATGGTGACTTATTATTATTACCAAATACCAAATTGATTATAATGTTATATGTATTTTATATTACATCAATTATGTTTTTCAGGATTGTTTAGAATTGTTTCTGAAGGAGGAGCGGATGACTGGTGACTGCCAATGGAAATGTCCTCGTTGCAAGAGACAAAGAGATGCCGTGAAAAAGATGGATATCTGGAAATTACCTCACATTTTGTTGATTGGTTTAAGCAGGTAATAAACCTTTATTTCTTTCAGGGTCTAGCTTCAAATCTACTCTAATAATGAACAGTGTGATCTTTTTTCAACACTGGACTATTCCACTTGGTGGGTGGGGGTTAAGGTATTGCTGAAAAGAATACTTCCTGCCCTCTGTTTCAAACTATGCACTATTCCTGGTAAATGAATTCAGTATTTTTTCTAAAAAAAAAAAATTTTTTTAAATCTCAATCCAAATATATCCATGATATTTTATTTTTTAGTAAATTGAAATACATGAAGACCACACTGAAAAAATGATCAAACTCCATTTTTTGAGTTACTGCCCTTACTAGTTTTGACTACAGTTAAACTCTATAATTATTTTCTATAGCTTTGAGAAGGGTCATTAATATTCAAATGGTTCTTCAGACGATTGATCTCCTTCTTGTTATAGTCTGACCTTGAGGGCGCTGCCCGTTTCTCCGGTATAGACAATACCACATTTACAAGGGATGATGTAAACACAGTTGTTCACCAGTTTGGGGTCCCGAGTAGTGCCCCTACTTAGCAGACAACGGAGAGTGTGTGAACATTTGAAAATGACTTTGATGTCGAATTGTGTACATACTTTTTGAAGGCGTTCACCAATCCCTCTTTGGTAGTATAAGAGAATCATAGGAGAAACGGGCAGCCCCCTCAAGGTCAGACTTGATGAACACAAGAAGGCCATAATCAGGGGAAAGATAGATAAATCTGCTATGGCCGACCACATCTGGACAGAGAATGGCGAGCATCTTCCTTTCTGGGAGGAAGTCCAGATTATTGACAGAGAAGGATGTTGGAAGCAGAGAAAAATCAAAGAAGCAGCTCACATCAAAATGTTGACTAAATGCATTAGTCAGACAAGTGTGGAGTTCAATCCGATGTGGCATCCACTTTTCAACAAATCTAAACCTGGCAAGACAGACAAAGAAACACCTATACGGGTTACCCCCCTTTAAACATCTGTTTAACCCATCACACTCGGATTTTACATCTGAAGAAGGCCAAAGAACCATTTGAAAATTGTATAGTTAATTGCAATACAACCATAAAAACGCTCAGACTCAATTGTTTTTAAGTTTTAAGTTTGCCTATCCACTGAAAAAAGATCAGATTTTGAAGTTTAAAATCCAAATTACTGAAAATGATAAAAACGTAACTTTGATCGTTTTTCCAGGGTGTTGGAATTTTATTTTTAATTTTCTTATATTTTCCATTTTTGGTCAAGGCACCATATATGATCACTTTGCCAGAAGGGGTTTTGCCCCCATAAACAAACAAATTTCAGAAAACTTGCAAATGAAAATATCTTGTAATTAGGTCTAGTTTAACATACAAAACGTTTTTGATATCTAAAATATTTTTAGGGGTGCCCTATAAAGGGTTAAAAGCCCAACCACCAAAGGTTTTCATATTGCTGTGTCTATGAACTTTGATAATAACTTAATATATGTTTTCTCTATTTGTTGTCTAGGTTTTCTCATGAAGGTGTGTGGCGACACAAGTTAAACACATATGTTGACTTCCCAACAGACACCCTTGACATTTCTAGTTATGTCAAAGGGCCAAAACCCAAAATAAATTACCAACTCTATGCAGTATCGGTAAGTGGATCTTTTTTCCTTTTGAACAACAGGGCTCGGGTGTTGGGCAGGTTGTGATAAAGTGATTTTGTGCCTGGTAAACAAAGAATTCTAACCAAATGTGCCTCCCAAATTCTTATGCTAAAATTTTGTTAATGGCACAAATTTTGCGCTTTGTTTTTAACTGGAATTTTGAATCAATCAACCAATAAAGAACTAAATGAGACTTTTAGCATTCAATGTTTATTTGTCCATAAAAGATAGTTTAGATCTCTCATTCTTCATCCTTCTTATCACTTTGCTGTCTTCTGTGTGTGTTCTTATGTCCCCACTAACAGTAAAATGCCACTTTCCATCCAGCTGCTTATTGTGGTCCCTGAAATAATCATGTAATGCTCTTTTAATCAGAGGGTCAGACCTTTGATTTAGATCTCACCACTCCTGTTGTCTCGTTCATTTGTGCTTCCCTATGTGCAGGTGTGCCACGTAGTTACCATGCTTTTTCACACCCCGATGTTGGGTACTCTCATCACTACTACTTGAGCTGAAGCCTAGCTTTGGTGCAAGAGGCACATTGTAAGTGAGCCTTGTTTTGGAAGCGTGATGTCATGTTGGACTTGCAGAAAAAGGAAGACTCGAAACTTGGTTTATAAAAATATGATATATTTTTTATTGCATCAAATACATTGTGCTGTGGCGGAGAATGAAGTGGGAGAGAGATAATGAGAGCCGACATAGTTTGCTTACAGGGAAATTGGTCTTGTGTCTTCCCAAGCCTAGGCTGTCTGTCTCTCTGAGGGCTCTGTGTCGCTTTTATGGGGTTCGAACACCCATGCTGGTTTTCCAGCCCACCGCCGATAGGTCAGGGTTCAATCGATATCCTGTTTATGACTTTTGAACACCTGTTGTCTGTTCTGGTCCCCGACACCTGCAGTTTGGGGTTTTGGTTGATATCCTGTTTACGACTTTCAACACCTGTAGAGGTCAAATATGTGAACCCCCAACCACGGCTGCCCAAATATCTAACAGTCATAGCCATTGGGAACCGGTGTCACAGAAGATGCAAGTCGTTCGTTGAGCAACAGATAGTGAACTGGAGTTACGGTTCAAATAACCAGAAGTTATTTGTTATTTTGTGTGACAAGAGACAACCAGGACACAAATACAAGAATTCAGTTAGGATTACGCCAGTAGAAAATAAGCGACACAGGAAATGGCAGTTAACAACATGTGAACAAGTGTGCTGTGTTGTAGCAATAGATGTAACTAATTTGAATATTTCATCAAACATAATTTCATACCAATAATTTTCATTTGGCCATTTTGAATGACTGAAAGTGGCTAGATTTTTACTGTTGTTCAAAAATAACATTATTCTCGATCTAAAAATACTGTTTTTCGAAACCTACCTACTAACCCTAACCCCAAACCTAAAAAAACTAAGATTATTTCAAAGATTTGAAAAAATAAGTTGTGAGAATTAACTTACTCACTGATACCTCTTTTTCTAATTTTTTAATTGATCACTCCCAACACAGCATGCTGCCAAAGGATGAGTGACTACCAAGACCTGTTTCTGCTTTATTTAACTCCAGTGTATAAAACTGAAACTATCTAGGCAAAAATATGTTTTTTTTAAAACTGCAGGAATCAAAGATTTGATTTTAGATATTTTTTCTTTCTTCAGAATCATTACGGAAGTATGAAAGGTGGACATTGTAAGTATTCGTTATTTTTTGTTGCTTTTATTTACCTGTCAACAGAGCTATAAAAAGGTATATGCAACCTGTAAGATTTCCCCAAAAAGTAACTCTACTGAGTTAGAGGGAAAGTTTACTCGATCCAAAATAATTTGTCTTGACTGAAATACTTATGCAAAGAAGATTGACTCGTGCCTAGAAAAGAATCCTATAGAGTGTAATGAACTATGTGACTTTGATCTCATTGTTTTACCCTTCCTATTCCACCACATAGAATGGGGACCTTCCAAAGTCAGGTGAACAAACTTTGCAAAGAAAAAAAAAAAGGTTACGTGCATGATACGTAAAAGATACATTAACATTGTTGAAGTTCATATGACGAGAAATCTATTGGGATGTTTATTTCTGCTCAGTCCGCCTCTGATAACGATTTAGTTGAATATTAAAAAAAATTCAGCGGTTGAGAAAGCTGAGAAACTTACATGCCCGAGAGAGAGTTGACTCGACTGAGTTGAGTGGAGAGTTGAATCTTACAGGCTGGGTATATGTATTTGGTCGCGTCTGTTCTGTTTGTTCATCTGTCCACACGATATCTCAGAGTTCTGAATGGATTTCAATGAAATTTTGTGGAAAGGTGGGCAATGGGGTAAGAAAAATTAAATTTTTGTTATACATTCATGTATATGCTCATGTCAGAGGGGAGGTAAATGAGCATGGATCCGCTCCAAAATGTAATCAGTTCTTCCGTAGCCTATTGTCCACACTTCCACAAAATTTCATGGAGCTATCCATTTTTCGTCACATGTCACAATGCGGTCAAGAAATGGATCATTTTGTTGCACGAAAGAAGCGCAGAGCAGATTTTGTAACGGCAAACTTTTTGATTTTCATTCAACTCGTGCAGCATCCATTTGTCGAGCTTTTTTTGCTTTTCCAATTTGGTGCAATGTCAAACGATTGTTGAATGGTCAACGTTTAGTTCCTCTGCAACCTCTCGAGTTGTTTTGTGGGGATTTGCCTCAATAATTGCCTTCAATTGGATGTTGTACTTAGTTGATATTTTGTTGATATTTTGAGCAGTTTCCACTGCTTTACGTCCCATTTTGAACAATTGTTGAATGGACAACGTTTAGTTCCTATGCAACCTCTCGAGTTGTTTTGCGGGGGTCTGCCTCAATAATTGCCTTCAATTGGATGTTGTCAATCACAGAAGGCGGTCCACAACCCTCCTCATCTTCAAGGCTCTCGTATCTGTTTTGAAATTTTTTGAACAAATGTTGAGCTGTACGTTCGTAGCCAAATACTTAGTTGATATTTTGAGCAGTTTCCGCTGCTTTACGTCCCATTTTGAACAATTGTTGAATGGTCAACATTTAGTTCCTCTGCAACCTCTCGAGTTGTTTTGCAGGGGTCTGCCTCAGTAATTGCCTTCAAGTGGATGTTGTCAATCACAGAAGGATCACAACCCTCCTCATCTTCAAGGCTCATTTTAAACTTGTACAACAAAATTGCTTGAATTTGCTTTTTTTCCATCTTTGATTTGACAGCCTCAAATAAACCAGAATAAATGGTGAAAAGAAAATGTTCAGCTTAAATAAGTAGAACAAAATTCACACTTTAAAATGGTATATTGAACTTAATTAAAAAATTAGTTTATTCCAAAATAAGCGTCAAAGTTTAAAATAACAAAAACTGCAATTATTTTTGCACCAACCTAATATAATAATAATAATATAAATACACTCCAGGGCAAAAAAATTAGCCAAGCTTTTTTTTATCAAATCTTTTGCAATTACTCTTTCATTCTAACAATTATAGATGAAATAATCGACAATGTTATACAACAGTGCATTCAGTGTTTGTGTGCAGAGTACATTTAAGTATGGGATAGCTTTTCCCTTGTTTTTCATCAGAAAACTGAGCCATTTGGTCAAGCTATCCGATAGTTGTTTACAGTGTGGTTCCATTCATCTCTGACTGCTTCCCACAGCTGGTCAGTGTTCCCAAAGTTTCTCCCAACCAGTTTGGCCTTAATATGCGTCCATATGTTCTCTATGGGGTCAAGATCTTTTATATGATGGAAAGTGCTTGGCTAATTTGTTTTTGCTAAGGAGTGTAATATAGTGAAATCATAGTCTTTAGATGTGTACATGAAATAAGAACAAAAATATTTTGATACACCCTTATAAACTGAATCTTTTTTTCTAGACACCTCTTTCTGTAAGAATCCCGTAATGAAAAAATGGCACAAGTTTGATGACCATGAAATTTATGAAATGTCCAGGTCAGATGTCAAGGTAAGCAACAACTTGCTATTCTCTTTGATTACAACAAATGTTTTCACACACTCCTCTCAATGAATAGGGAAAACGTTTTTTGTTTTTTTTAAAATTCCCCCTAAATAGGTTTTTAGAGGGGGGTTCAATATGCAATGTAAATTTATGCTAAATTGGTCAATAGTTTGTGCCCACTTGTTTTTTTGAAAATTCAGACCTTTTTTAGTGATCACAGCCCAACTTTTTAATTGATCACCCCCAACATAGCATATATGGGTGGTGGTGATTCATAATTTCCCTTGGAATGCTAGTTTCTTCTGTTGTCTGGAGTTGACTTTGTTTTACTACCGTAAATTCAGGGGAGTAAAAATTAACATTCCTGTACCGTGATTTGAAAACAAGACCAACTGATTGTTAGACTGGTCTCTTACCAACTGAGCTAAATTGACAAGTATACATATCTACAAAATTTATTGTACAGATACGCAAGGGCTTATTTCATTCTAATAAATAAATACATTTATACTAAAAAATATATTTTTATAATTTTTTAAAATTATTATATATACAATACAAAAGTTGCAGTAATCATCTTCAGTCGGAATAGAAGTAGTGTTTGACCCTGCAGCAGCCAGGCTTGTTAGTTTCCTTTTTTGTTTGTGTTGCAAAATGTTTAAATGTCGTCTGAAGTTCTGAGATGAAGCATTGTCATTATTCCATGAGTTATTCAGACTAGTATCCCCATCTTTGTTGTTTTGATTCAATCGGTTCTGGTTGTGTGAAAAATATTTATTGGGTTGACCAAAAAGATTGTTCAGTTTATTGAGTAAAAAATAAGAGAAATAGGTCTGGTTAGTCACTCAATAGATACTGTCACTTGACCACATCTTTTGGGGGTGATCAATGAATAAGTTACTTCTCTCACCTTTTGTTGAGCAGTGATCACTAAAAAGTCTTAATTAAAAAAAACAAGCAGACACAAACTAATTGATCAATTTAGGATAAACTTGCGTTGTAAATTGAACCCCTCCTGCTAAAAACCTATTATGGGGAGAATTTTTTAAAAAAGCAAAAAAAAAGACAAATGTTGAAATCTTCAGCCTTCTAGCTCCATTGGTTCGGCCTGTATGCATGATACATACATACATAGCCAGCCAGACCAGCTTGAAAACTGAAGAAACCTATGTTGACAGTTTTGGTTGATGATTTCTAATTTGGCAAACCCAATAAATATTTTTCACACAACTAGAACCCATTGTTATAAACTGGTTGTGTCATGCCAGCACCACAGCCAGGTTACCAGATTTGGATATAAGAGGAAATAATCCAAACTTTATCTGTGAGACTTACCCGACACCAGGCATTGGAACAGTGTTGGATTTGGAAATCCAGTGAGTTTAGAGGCAGAGGTTCAATACCATCCTTCAATAATAATGCAAAGCTTAAGGCTTGTGAAAAAAAATAATTTCATTACATACCAGCGGTCGGGCAAAAAGGGAAGGCAAAATCTTGAGTGTCAGGGAAAAACTGGGCTGGGTATTTTGAACTTTCTT
>VCCN01003719.1:11808-21985 GCA_006491835.1 Architeuthis dux
CCCTAAAACGTGAGTCCCCGGTCATGCGCGAGGCAAACCGGGTGAAAAATAAAGAGACCGTGCGGACGATAGAACAGGCAGTTCTTTCGCTGACGGCGGTCAGTCAACATCGCATTCGCCTTTGTCCTTTGTTCCTTTTTGCTTCATCCTTTTCCCTTTCAGTGAGAATCCCACGAGCTGGGAAGCGGCTGGAAGACACTACACTTACTACTGTTGCTACTGCTACTACTGCGGCCATTGCTCACCACAACACCAATACTCTTACTACAACTTTCGATCGCAACTTTCAAATAGAGAAATTATACACATTCTCATTCAACTTTAATTAGCTCACTTCTCCTCCCTTGTTATCAACTTCGCCTCCATCTTTATAGCAACCAATAATCCTGCACATATATAAACATTACAATCACCACTGCCTGAATCGGTGCTGTATGTTCGTACCCGTTCGTTCGTATTTTCATGGCGACGTGTTAAAAACCGAGGCGGTGGGGCTTGCGTTTGAGGTTTCGAGCGACAGACGGAGGTAAAGTGGTTTAGTCTCTTGCAGTTGTTGCTTGTTGTTCGTTTGTTCTTTTATGTGTTTAGCTGTGATGGCTAACGCGTTTGGTTAGAACCGGATTTTAGCTGTGTTTTGAAAAGAACGGAGAGAGAACGAACAAAGACACGTGTGTGCAGGGCGAATGCCTGGTCAAGAGAGAGCCTTACTTGTTCTTACTTCTGGCCTTCGTTTTTTGGGACCGGAAACGGAAAGGGGGCTGTTGGGAGCTTGCTTCGGTGTGTTTATTTATTATTAAGCATAAACATTAATACATATGTAGCAGCTACTGTACTAAAAATAGCCTTATACACGAAGATATGGTTTCGAACATCGGGCTGACTTTATTACTTCGATAAGACGAGCCCAGATGATATGAAATTCGAAAAAAGAACCACACATGGTTGCGTACATATCTATTCTGCTTCTATTTAAGCTTTGCGGTTATTTTAACCTTACATTTTATTCTGACAGAAACTTAGCTCTTCTTGTCACTTACTCTCTTTTTACCTTAAACAGACCTCTCTTCCGTCGTAAAAACAACTAGTGACAGGATATATTTTACTATTCGTAATTCCTTCTTTATACCAGTGATCGATCCACTAAGAACTTCTCTTTATATGTGGTTACCCTTTTCTCTACATGTATGTACCTTTTTATTAAATATATTGTTTATTAAACGTCGTGTTAATTTGTACTTTCCCATTTTGTTGTTTTTATACAAATCGGATATTTATTTCTCGTAAATATTACTGTTTCCAAATAGCGCCCTTCCTTCTTCTTCAACAGAGAAGGAAGACGTCACTCCACTTTCAGCGGCCTCCATTCGTGTCACATGACTTTTATGTGCGACACGAATTAAATTCCCTCTTTTAAACAAAGGAAATTTACCGCGCTTGGCTGCCTACTTCTTCCTTCCCCATTTTTCTCTTCTTCCTCCTTCTCATGGAACTCGCTGCGACTACTATTGATACAACAAGCAATGGTTACTAGCAATTACTACTACCATTTAGCTGCTATATAATTTCACTTCCTTCCAAATCTTACACAAACATATATAAACATTAATACATACATATATAAACATGACACCGTTTTTGTTTGTATTACTGATTAGGGAACAATCTTTTTGTTCCCTACAAAGTGTTACGCCACTTTTCCAAGTGAAGTGGGTCTGTCTGACATGAAAATTATTATGTCTTTGCTTTTGTTGGTTGGTTTGTGTTTAGCTGTGTTGGTTAAAAACGCATTTGGCTTTTGACCGTATTTAGCTGTGTAAGAAAAGAAGAGAGAAACAAAAGACACGTGCGTTCAGGTTGATGACTGCTGGTCAAGAGGGGGTCGTTGTTACTTCCAGTCGGCGAGCCCTCAATTCCGGTATTGGAAACGAGTTTCCCTCTGGTAGCTTCCGTTACGGCTTGTTTATTTACGTTAAAATATACAGACGAAAAGATACATACATAAACATTATGAAAATCAGCATTAAAATTTGACATGGGCTTGAACACCAACTACTGGTTTTCTGGATAGAAAACAATTTTCTGAATTGTATTCCTTGAAAACTGTAAAGAAAAAAAGGCTGTTTAGAAAGGTGTATTCTGATTTTTTCAAAATACTGGAAAGTTTGGGAAGTAGGACCAGCCTTTTTCGCAAGGGCAATTTGTTTTTTTAACGCGAACGGGATCGTGCTGACTCAAAGTATGAGAGAAAAAACAACAATGCAACAGGTTTTTTGGTTTGAGATAATCCGATCTTTAATACAATAGAAGAGGAAATGGTTGATAAAAGATGTAGAGGGAAGGTAGGGTTGGGTTGCGAAAAAGGTGGGATCTTCGCGAGGAGAAAAGACTCACTGGTGGCGTGGCTAACACTCCGGCTAACAAATGTTCAATACTTCGTCATTACGGATGGTCAGTTGCAAGTGACGGGGGATGATTCTGGATTTCTTGTTGTCTCTGGCAGCATTTCCTGCCAATTCGAGAATCTCAGCGGCCAGATATTCCATGACGGCGGCCATGTAGACGGGGGCACCGGCACCGACCCTCTTGGCATAGTTGCCTTTACGCAAAAGACGGTGGATACGACCGACGGGGAATTGAAGACCGGCACGGGATGAGCGGGTCTTGCTCTTTCCCTTTACTTTACCTCCTTTGCCGCGTCCTGACATTTTGCTGTGTAGTTTGGAGTAGGTGTAAAATCAGAATGAAAGTTAGCAGTTCGGTCCTCAAAAAGGAAACGTTTTTTCTGATTTAAAACCAATACGCTTTATTGGGTTCTCTTTGATGGTAATGTATTAGAAATATTATTATGTCTCTCTTTACTCAATTTTCCTTCCTACCCCAAAATAAATTAAAGGGGTTAAAATTGAACACTTTGCCATTGCCTTTCCCACGCTATTCGTATTCCTCTAGGTCCATTGAGTATGCATGCCAAATTTGGTTGGACTGCACCCATGTTTAGATGGTTTCTGTAACGTTACAGACAGTGTGAAATCTCACCCGTATATACAGATTTTAAATCGTTAATTATTCTTTCGACAGTAAATTTCAATGTTATTTAAATAAAAGATATTTTAGGATTGGACTTAAAATATTATTTTCAAATCCGAATGGAAAATATCGTCTGATTAAACCATTCTTCTTGACAGGAACGCTGATATAAATCATTTTTGTAGCCTTGTGCCAGGCTTTGGTAAGCTTAAATACTTACATAAAACAGTGGTTTTCAGCCAGGTAAAGCGACACCCTACTCTCTTGTAAGAGGAAAGTTTGGGGTGTCATTAGGTTTTGAAATTTTAAATATCAAGATAGACAAGATGTTATGATCCTTAAAAAGTATGTTCTATGTACAGAATTAGGATTTTTCTAATCAAATTTCCCCAAATTTAAGTGCATTTTTAGATTTCTTCTCTGTTTCGCATATGAACTGGTTCGGTAGGTTGAAATTATTTGTAAATATCATGGATACATTATTACAAAGATAATATTGTTTGTTATGTGGATGTAAGGGAATCAGACAGAATGGTAGTTGTGATTAGACAATGTGGAAAAGACAGATTGAGAAAAGCGTGTTACGTCTCAAACATATTTATTATCATGAAGATAGACCTTTATGCATTTCATCGCTGCAAGCAACTTCATCAGAAGAAATTTGAAGACTACAAAGAAATGCAACTATCCATGCCTGTAGAAATGAAATGAAGGGTGCTTTCTATGTATAGGTGACCTGGTTTATTTGGTTGAAAGTTACTATGGGTCCCTGAGCTTGTTTGGTATGGGTGTTTAGATTAAGTGGGTCTGTGTATGAGATAATATTACAAATAATCAAATCAAAGGTTCATCATGTTGTATTGTCCTCTTTTTTAAAATAGTATATTAGCATTCATCACCAGGAGGGGGTTAGGTACCTACAACTTGGCTAGTCAGAGTAACGAGCTCAAGTGAAAGTGGAAAACTAGATGTAAATTAGTTAGACTTCTATGATTGGCACAATACAATCATCCTACTCCTTATCTCTCTAGTTGGCCTTATGTCTGACTGAGCTAGAGAGGCATCTCATTGTGGAGTTGTGGTTAATGAGCTAATCTCACATACCATTTACTAGTGAGTTCGATCCTCACTGGGTGCCCCACACTTTCTTTTTTCTTTCTTTCTCAATTTATGTCTGTCAGACAATCTAACACAAGACAATCATTTACTAGTGAGTTCGATCCTCACTGGGTGCCCCACATTTTCTTTTTTCTTTCTTTCTCAATTTATGTCTGTCAGACAATCTAACACAAGACAATCCTTCAATCTCTCCTTTCTACTTTCTTTCTTTCTTTCTTTCCAAAATGATTAATCAGACATCATTATGTTAACATTCTTTTTTAAATTTTATACTTTGGACAGTTCTTTGTTTATCAAATAACCAGCTGATGTAATAATTAAATTCATATGTTTTTTCCCTTTGTTTTTTTTCTCATGTTTTTTCAACCATTCTGATACCACCTGCTTCTTACGGTCCATGAATCAATATTGAACATCTGCTTATTTCAGAGGCAAAGAGTCAAAGTGTTTTATATTCAATACTTGATGGATTTTACATTGGGCACTGAAAATACAACTGTTCCCTGCCCAAAATAAACAGCATGATTCTGATGACAGGGTCTCCGTTCGTTATTATCATACAATTACGTACATTATTCCTGGAGAACTCTCAAAGAAATTTAGTTAGCAAAAGTATTTTAAATTATTTGCACAAAATGAATTCACAATAACTTTCTCTTCTTACCAAAGATGTGAAACGCTAAGACTTATCTCCCTTTATTCATATTAACTTTATAACAACTTTTTTCTATGTACTCAATCCTAAGGTATTTATTTTTCATGTTATTCTTTACATATGAGTCTACTACCCTTGGCAAACATCATGGAATCACCACACTTGGATGTTCACCTAGAAAATAAACAAATCACAGATCAGACACAAAACAATTTTTGTTTAATAGCTGAATGTTTTGGCTTCATTAAATATACCTGAAATTAAAATTAAAATTATTTAAATTAATGGCATATTTTTTATTCCAGATCAAGTAAAGGAAACATTATGTAATCACTTTGTAATTTGCATTTCTAAAACAAATACTAGCATGTATAAATATGCAAATTAGTCTGCTGTTAAAAGAGAGTGCTTGCAGACCATAACAAGCTTTTGGACTTTTTGGAAACATGGCTCCAACAAGAGAGCAGTCATTTGAACAATGGAAGGAGTATAAAACTCCTTCAAGAAGGGAATCCAACATGGAGTTTGGCAAAAGATGTTGGTTGTTACTGGTCAGTTATGTGTAAAATGCGGTGCAATTATAAACAGAATAGGAAGGTTATAAAAGGAAAACATACAGGTAGACAACGGAAGATGTCAAAGCATCTGGATACAAAAATTCAAAGCAATATGCCTTGAAAATAGAAAATACACAAGAAAACAAATGGGCAGAAACACAAGTCAATGTTTGTGACAAAACTGTAATAAATTGGCTGAATAAAATGGAATTTACACACAGTAAAGCCAAATGAAAACCAGCACTGACACCGAAACAGAAGAAAACAAGGTTACAGGGGCTAAAAAGAAGCAATCATGGAATGTGGATGATTGGATGAAAGTGATATTCAGTAATGAATCACGAATCTGCATTGTCAAGGCGATGATACTGGAACTTTTGTCTGGTGCTGTTCCAATGAATCATATAGACTGCCTGAAGAAAACAAGTAAATTTCCTCACTTATTTATGATATGGGGTTACATCTCAGGTAAAGGATGAGGGGAGATGACAATCATTACTGCAACAGTGAATGCACAGGTGTACATTGTAATTTTGGACATTTTTCTCATAGGTTTGATGATGATGAAGTGATTTTTCAGAATGATAATGCATCTTGCCACAGAGCAAAGAGCTTAAAAGCTTTTTTCAGGAAAGGCATATCAACTCAATGACTTGACCAGCAAACAGTCCAGATTGGACATTTATGGTGGAAATCTTAAAAATGGTCCATGACAAGGCTCCATCCTGCAAAGCTGATCTGTCAACCACAATTTGAGAAAATTGAAATCAGTTTGATGGAGAATATTGGTTTTCATTAGTGAAGTCCATGCCTCAAGGAATTCAGGCCATCATTAAAGTCCAAGGAGAAGCAATAAAGTACTAATTGTGACTGTTTTTGTTGATGTTTCCATAATATTTTTCCTCTGCTTGATCTGGAAAAAATATGTTTCAGGTATATTTCATGAAGCCCGAATGTTGAGCTATTAAACAAAAATTGTTTTGTGTCATATCTGTGATTTGTTTATTTGCTGCAAAGTAAAAAAGCTTGGTGAACATCCTCTAAGTATAGGGGTTTATTACTGATCAATCTGCTAATATGCATGTCAGTGACACCTGTGGCACTCTCTCACGTTAAACAGATTTACAAATCGATTCTGCAAGAATTCCATACATTAGATTTTGTATTGTTTACTAGCAGGGATACCCAGCATTGCCTGGGGGAAAAATAACTGAAAATATAACTCCAAGGGAAATTATGAACCGCCACCCATATACGCTGTGTTGGGGGAATTAATCCTGATGTCAATTTTGCATTGCTTATGATCGTTGCCATGAAAAGACGTATCCCTGTTTCAAATTTCAGTTCCATAGGAGCAAAAATATTGCCAAAAAACTTGGAAAATGGAGTAGGAATGACCAGCAATGACCTCTAGTGACCTAGAATGACCTTCAAGATCAACCTCGCTTGTTACCTTCGACATGAGTGGATGTACCCATATGAAAAGTTTCAGCAACCTTGGGACGAAATTGTGGCTAGAAATTACCTCTGGTGACCTAAAATAACCTCTGAGGTCAATTTCACAATGCATATGAGCATCGCCATGGAAAGATTCATCCCTATGTCTAATTTCAGTTTCATAGATGCAAAAATGTGGTCCAAAACATGGAAACATATCTTAAAATGACCAGAAATGATATATTCAGTGACATCAGAGGTCAACGTCACATAGATTGTGATCTTCACCATGAGAAGATGTGCCTACATGGACAAAATTGGCATTCTTGGTGCAAACATGTGGCTAACCTCTAAAAATTGGCTAGAAATGACCAGAAATGACCTCTGGTGACCTCAAATGACCTCCGAGGTCAATCTCACATAGCCTATGTGGTAAGTTGACTTCTTCTCAGTCTACATACAAAATCTTAGGTCGATAGGGCTTGTAGTTTGAGCAGAGATGAGGTACGGACAAACAAACAAACAGATGGCTCAAATATTATGTATTTATCATGTGTACAGGCCGCACCAATGGAGTTAGAGGGTTGAAACTTTGTTTTTGTTTTTTAAAAATTCCCCCCCACCCCTTAATACTTTTTTCGTGGGGGTTTAAATTTGCAATGTAAGTCTTTGCTAAATTGATCCCTTAGTTTTTGTCTGGCAGCATTCACATTTGTTTTTTGAAATTTAGACTTTTTTAGTGATCACTACCTAACAAAAGGTGAGAGAAGTAACTTATCCATTGATCACCCCTTTTTCCAATTTTTAATCGATCACTTTCAATACGGCATGCTGCCAAAAGACATTGGTCACGTGACGGTTTCTATTGAGTGACTCAACGAGTACAAATAATAATAATAACAGACCTTGATCACTGGATATCAAGTGACAGCAAGTCTCCTCAATACTCCAAGACCCTCCTCAGTATTCTAGCTGATTGCAGTGCTGTCATTTGGATGGTTTCGGCTCTTCCTAAGATTCCTAGTTCCTCCAACCTCTTTGCTAGGTTCTTCAGGACTGTTCTCAGTGCTCCGATCACTATTGACACCACTGCCACCTTCATGTGACATCATTTTTTTAGTTCAGGTACAGTCAAGATACTTATCTAGCTTTATCTATCATATGGAAAATCAAAGTTCCCCGGTTTTCCTTCAGGTCCATGGCCACAATTTCATTGAATGTAGTAGCGAGAGGGAAACCAACAGCTGAACGAAGTGGGCATGTTTATATCTCTTGCAAATTTCACCATAGTTGATGATTTCATAAATCAATTTCATAAGGTCCTTGGCATTATTGAAGCCAACCTCACTGACTAGTTTTTTTTCAAGCAATCTGCAGATGTGCAAATTGTTTGTGAAGTATTATGACTTTTTTTCGACAATCTTCATCTGTGCTGTTAAGAGGGTCAGTAAAAAGTATTTGTGTTTCTTGGGATTGAGGAGTGTTGGTGGGAAAGAGTGAAAGAGAAACACAATAGTGTCCAGACTTTGAAATAATCAAAGGAACAACCTCACCAAAGATGCAAATGATATCTGCCCTGAAGTTCAGGTGGGCTTCTGCGTGCTTCATAGATTCACACAAAATAAGTAGAGGTACATTACACGCCACAATCTGAACACAGAGAAGAGCAGAGATCGATCCAATGTAAATGGGTATGTACACTGTGCAAGAACTGGGATGCACAACTTCGTCTCTGTGTTGGATACTTGTGTGTCCTGGTCTTCGATAGAAAGGAAACTCGAAGACTTGCTTGTAAAAATATCTGGACATATTTTTATTACACAATATACATCTTTGTCGGCCGGATAGTGAAGAGTGGAAGAGAGAAGACAAGGAGAACCGCCAGGCTGTCCCGAGCGGGGACAGCGGTGTTGTGCCTTTTGGCTCCACTGATGTCTGTCTGTCTTCTTTGAGTATCAAGGTTTCTGTCCACTTCCCAGGGATACGCTGTTCGGGTCTGCTTTTTATAGTTTCTCCAAGGACTACGTGGTGTCTCACGGTCCCCATTTCCTGTTTACAACCTGATGCAATATACCCATCTCCTAAGGTGATCAAGGTCACTTACATTTCCGCCACAGGTGTCCGGATACGTAAATCATAACATCTGTAACTGAATTTGCATGATGATGGTACTGAGTAGACAGATTTTCGCTCACTGGAACTGAAGGTATCTAGATCAGATAATTAAGGAAAATTAAGTAGTTCAGGGGTTGGGGGATAAGGCTATTAGGTAAAAATAAAAGTCTAGTCTAGAGATAGGGTTTACTGCACTTCTATCTATCAAGTTGAAGGCTTGAAATAAGCTCCATGTTGAAAATGATTTAAGATGTGCACTCACACTAATAGACCCACAAATCGAAGAACTAGTTGCAAAAAAACACAAACAGAGATCACATTGATGTGTAAATCAGTTGCAATAGCAGAATTCTTATTTTCTTTGTAATAAATTGGAATTTCAAGTGATGTGTTCTAATTATTTTCACTTGCTTTCTTTGAGTAACAAATACACAGCAGCAGGTGTAATCATAAAATTAAACTAATTCTTAGTATGAAGCTGTCTAATTATATGTAAAATAAAGTTATTATTTGAAATTATTCTTTGTCGCAACTTAATAAATAGAAGGGAGGGGGAATACTAGTAATCTTATTGACAAAAGCGGGGAATGACTCGAAAGATTTGGGAACCACTGCTCTAGATAGATGTTCATCCACTGGTCTCCTGCGACAGTCCTGGTGCCTCTTGAATCAATAATCCCATGTCCAATAGTTTTGCCCAGAGGTATCAACCACCCACCCACCCTCATCATCTTCTGCCAGTAAGACCGCAACAATGATCTCCCTCCCTCTTCGATGCCTAGTCAGAAGGTCCTCTGCTGGGGCTTGAATCCACCATGAGGAGTACCACACCATTCCATCCGTCCTCAACCGCGACCCCTGTTACATGTACTAGGGGAGCATGGGGACATACTTATCTATCAATGAATGATAAATAGATTTACAGAATCTGCACAGGGTGGGCTGATCAAATTCATCAAATGAATTTGTGGTGGGATGTGAATTGGATTGGTAGACCTCAGGTGTTTGACGGTATGGGTACTGAGGCCAAACGGAAGGCCCTGTTCTGGGGTTCTAATGGGAGTAATAGGTATCAAATCAGTTCGTTGATTGAGCTGCCCTCCAGTATCCAGAAGCTCTGTTCAACAACATTTGTTCTATTTGTGCATCAGAACTTTTTTCACTTACAGCTACCTTTTCATGTGTAAATAGTCTAAATAATCTTTTTTCATTTGCTGTGTTGTGTAAGAAGAAATATGTTAAGGAACAATGCTGGGTTTCCCTGCTA
>VCCN01003719.1:28863-53886 GCA_006491835.1 Architeuthis dux
TTTAGTAAATAGCAGCAGGGGAGATTGTCAAATTATATAAGTTTGTTTTTTATTAGTACTTTTTGTTTTGTTTCCAGGCCTCAAAGTTGCCTATGTTAAAAGTCAACATCAGGAAATTAAACATTAAATTCAAATACAAATTAGCACCAATAATCATACTCACTTATTTTACACCAGTAATATTTGGTGGCTTTAAATGGAGATCAAGTGGCAACAAGTCTCCAAGTCTGCTCTTTACTCCAGTATTCTTATCAGTATTCTTGGTAATTTTATGGTTAAAAATGGATTTTTAGAATTTTAATAGATTAATAAGAAAGATATGTGACCCATAACCAGAGCTGGATTAAGACCACAATGGACCCTATGCCACTCATAATTTGGGGGCCCACCATATTAAAATTATATGAGATCTGAATAGTAAGTTTATATTGAAGCATAAACATAGTAAAAATAGTTTATTGATAGAGAAATTTATATTGTTACATAAGCAGACATTTTTTAAATTTCAAAAGTTTATAATAAGACAATATTCTTTTCTCTGTTTCTGTTTATTCAGTAAACGTGGCTCTTGTAAGTAGTTTTTTCAAATTTGGGGGTTGGCGTTTGCTAGTGATTATTAAGGAATTAATTAGAATGTTGTTCACACATGTGTCTCTTTTTAGGATGCGGATGTCTAGTTGTATTTCTTTGAAGATGTTTTGAAGGGTTTAAAGGGTTGTGTGTGTTAACGGAACGGATAATGTTTGTTTTGTTAGGTTCAGTGTTTTCTGCTAGTAATTGTTGTCTATCTAATACTGTGGCATTTTCAATTCCAGCTTTAATTAAAAAACAAACAGAGAATTTTTTAAATTTCAAAAGTTTATAATAAGACAATATAAAAAATGTTAAGAAATATGCAATAAATTATAAAGATAGTAGCAAATAACAGTTATTTACAAATGTTCAAATAAGGTGTCTTATAGTATAAATAAAAAAACTCTATTTTACCTATAAAATAAAATAATATTTTTTATTCATGTGCTAAATGTATTAAGTAATTATTTTATTTATGATTGATCTTTTTTCCCCAAGGGAATAGTGATAAAGTTCTATATTGTTATTTATTTGTGAGGCCCCTCCATATCTTGGGTCCTACACCATGGCGTAATTTGCATATAGGCTAATCCGGCCCTGCCCATAACAATATGAAACACCTGATTATAATTTATTTATTCATAATTTATTTCATTATTTATTTACAAGATTATAATTTATTTACTTAATTATTTATCTACAAGCTGTATAATGAACCATAAGAATATGAAAAAAATTGCTATATTTACTTTAGTACAATTTGAGAAATTTAATATAAAAAATCAGGGTCAAAATTGGTGGGTAACATTATACTCGAGTGAAAAAAAATGGTAACATTATAATATATTACTGATTTTTAGCTACAAAAATTATATTTGAGATTGCATTGTAACTCGAGTAAATATACTAAATATGAAACTAACAAATGTTAACTTGTTTAGATCAAATCAGTCCAATGACACAATCTATTTTTGATGGCTGACTCGTTAAACTTTGCTTGTTAATTTTAGCAATGCTGTTCTCTGGATGGTTTCAATTCTTCCTAAGATTTCTAATTCTTCCAATCTTTTTGCAAGGTCTTCCAAAAGAGCTATAACGAAGTGGGTTAAATTAATTAGGTATAATTCTATCTGACTCCATTGATACCTTGAAACTTAACTCATCCTTGTTAACATTTAATATTAAACTTATTACTTTCTAGTAGTAATAGCTATGGCTGCTGTAGTAATAATAGTAATAGCATTAGCTGAATTGGCTGTGCTGCTGATGATAAGAAAGGTAGAAAGGGTAATACTTTATGTGTATGCGAAGATGATTCATTCTATCTTTCTTTTTCTGTCTAGTTGTCAGCAAAATATTTGCAATAATGTGAAGGCATAAAAGTGAAGATAAAATTGCTTGCAATTGAATTTTTGCACATGCAATATTGTGTACAGAATAAAGATGCAAAACATGAGTATAACATAACAAGAATGTGTTTATTAGAGATATGCATATTAGATCAATAGAGTTAAGGTTCTCATTAATAGAGAGAAGAAATATGCTTTTAAAGTTGGGTATGAAGTTATGAATAAAGTTATGAACATTCATATTAGATGTAAAGTTGATAAAAGTTCATATTGGTTTCATATGTGATTGTGTATATTCCTATGTGTATGCAGAAAGAACTTATGTGAAAGTTTGTATATAAGTATGTATGTAGAAATATGTGAGAACATACAAATCGAAATTGCAAAAAGATGCACATTGTGGAACAACCCATATTCTGCATTCTGTAAGGAAGCAGAAATAGGACTGAACAACGTTTGAATTGTGTTTGCTTTCTTATAGAAGAGGGTGTCTGGAAGCAGTGTGAATTGCTGAAATCATAGTATTTCGGTTGGTTTCTGTCACACCTTCAGAAATTAATCAGAATTGAAAAGATACTGAACTCCGATAACTCAGATAAATGTTTAAGGATTTTGATGTATGTACTTGTATACAGAGAAATGGTTCCGATAAGAATTTCTGTACTAAATTCAACTTGTGTGTTCAGTGAAAATATGTGTGCTTTTATTCTGTTTATTTGCTTTTACTTAATGACTGGAGGTAATCTTATTTTGGGTTCACTATGAAAGTGATAGGTACCGTTAGCGAGCTTTGCATGAAGATTGGAAAAATTGAATTATTTATACTCGACTAGTTTTCACACCAGCAATGACTGGTGGCTTTCACTCCAGGACTCTGCTCAGTATTCCGGCCAATTTCAGTAGTGCTGCCATCTGGATAGTCTCAGCTCTTCCTTCGATTCCTAGTTCCTCCAACCTCTTTGCTAGGTTCTTCGACACTGGGTTCTCACTACTATTTGCACTACCACCACCTTCATGTTTTACAATTTCTTTAGCTCCCCGGCAAGGTCTAGATATTTATTTAGTTTTTCACTTTCTTTCAGCTTCACCCTGTGGTCTGTCAGAACAGCAAATCCACTATCTGACATGTTCTTTTCTCCTTGTTCACTACCACAAGATCAGGTCTTCCGGCCTGGATTGGGTGATCCATTTGAATCTTTTTTATGTGTTCCATTCTCTTGGACAGATTCTGGTCTGTGCATATACCATTGGTTTGTAGGGTTGAAATCCAGTTGCTTGCACAGTTCCCAGTGTATCACCCTCTCCACCCAGTCATATTTGTTCTTGTACTCCTTCTGAGATAATTTGCTACACTCACTTACTATGTGGTTAATTGTCTCATCTTTATCTCTGCATACTCTACATTTGCTGTTCTCTTGTGTCTTGTCTATCTTAACTTTTATATAGTTGGCTCTTGCGGCGTTGTTCTGGGCCACTGTTAAGAGTGGCTCAGTTTTTCTTTTGAGGTTTCCTCTATGTAGTCATGTCCATGTTGTTTCATCTGCAATTTCTTGGCTTTGTCTTCTGAAATGCCTGTAAAGTTGTCTTTCTTCCCACTTTTGGATTTCTTGTTTTTGTGTCTCCTGGTTCTCTAGTCTTTCCGTTAAGTCTATTGTAGTCTTTGGCTGTTGTAGTTAATCTTTCCTCACTCTGTCTTATGCAATCTTCTAGTCCCTGGATTGTAGAGTTGATGCAATCCTCGATACTAACAAGTCTTCTTCCTCCCTCTTTTCTTTTTACAGTCTATCAACATCATCTCTCGAGTGCAAAGCTTTATGCATTATCAGTTTTCTTGCTCTGTAGTCCATGTTTCTGAGTTCCTCATTGTCCAGTTTAAGAAGGGTCCAGAATATCCCACAATGGAAACTTCTCAGGTATTTATTCCTTCGATCAAAATTCTGCTTCAGAGTTTGGTTTCTAGATCAAGCTCCTGTTGCAGAGTTTCTTCTTCTTCTTCTTCTTCTTCTTCTTCTTCTTCTTCTTCTTCTTCTTCTTCTTCTTCTTCTTCTTCTTCTTCTTCTTCTTCTTCTTCATCATCATCATCATCATTGTTATTGTTGTTGTTATTATCATTATTGTCTGCTATTATCTACATTATTATCATTATTACTACTAACTGTGTATGTAACCCATTATATCATGGGTAGGATTTATTAAACAAATGTCAAAATTTATATTCTCTCCAATGATTTACGAGATAGTAACATTGGTGGTAGGAGAAAGAATGAAACAATAATTACAGTTGTATTTTAGAGCCAAATGCATTTGGACCCAATATACTTTCCTTACTGCAGGCCACTGACTTTACCATTACTCCATCCACTCCTCTGCTTCACTTTGGCCATTTTCTGCCATAACAAACTACTGTATATTTTGAATATAAGTCCAGCCAGGATTATAAGATGAGGTCAAATTAGAGTAGAAAAGCCAAGTAAATCAGATGACTTGAATATAAGAAAAGCCCAAAACCATAATCAAGGCATTTGATGATTTCGCCTTAGAGAGAAAAAACAAAACAAAGACAAGCTCACAAGTTGGCTCCATATTTTTTATTGAACACCGACTGAATATAAATTAATGGTAACTTGTCAATGTAATCTTTATTTATTCAAAAAGTAAGAAAGAAAAACAACAAACCAATATAGAAGCAGTTCACTCAAATCCATAGAAGTCTTCTTCATCAGATTCGACAAACTGCTGAGCTAGTCCTTCTGTCATGACGTCATCATGAAGGTCATCTTCTTATTGTGACTCCTCTGTTTCTGATGTTTGGTCAGTAGGTTTTTGCCACAAGATGTTATCTTCTGTTCCATCCATGGCTTGCTGATTCCACATTTCTTAAAGCTGTACTGGACAATTATTATTGCTCAGACGGACATTCATCCACTACAAAGTTTTGTCCTTTCTTTATGACTGACTTGACTATAAGTCGAGGTGTTAATTTTAGGATATTTTTTAGGGAAAAAAAGCTTGACTTATATTCAAAAATATATGGTAACTAATTTTAGTGGTAAGGAAGAATTGATTGAGCACTAAATTTTGTAAACTTTTTCCTAAAATGTTTTTAGCTTGCTTTAGCATTCAATGTGTACCTTGTGCATGGAAAATCAGGAAGAAAGGGATTGTCAGTGGTCAAGAATTAAGGTAAACATTACCGACAGAATAGGGCTACTATACGTATAATATAAATGCATTGCTAATTATTTTTCTATAGAAATGCATTGAAAATCTTTATTTACCAATGAAAATACTTAATCAGAGAAATTCAAACAACTTAAAAGACTACTTCTACTACTACTGTTAGATAGTAAACAAACAATATGGTGTAAATAATCAGAGGAGGAAGGTTTAGCTATATGACTATAATTTTCACCTAGACCAGTGGTTCCCAACCATTTCAAGTCATTCCCCACTTTTGTCAATAAGATTACTAGTATTCCCCCC
Source organism: Architeuthis dux (assembly GCA_006491835.1). NCBI lineage: Eukaryota > Metazoa > Mollusca > Cephalopoda > Oegopsida > Architeuthidae > Architeuthis > Architeuthis dux. Next base: position 34,269 of record VCCN01003719.1, read on the forward strand.
CCCCTTCCATTTATTAAGTTGCAAAATTTGAATAATTTAAAATAATAACTTTATTTTACATATAATTAGGCAGCTTCATACTAAGAATTAGTTTAATTTTATAATTGTACAGCTGCTGCTGTGTATTTTTACTCAAAGAAAGCAAGTGAAAATAATTAGAACACATCATTTGAAATTCCAATTACAAAAAAAAAGAAGAATTCTGCTATTTTAACTGTTATACACATCAATGTAATCTCTGTTCTTGTTTTTTTTGCAACTAGTTCTTCGATTTGTGGGTCTATTAGTGAGAGAGCACATCTTAAATCATTCTCAACTTGGAGCTTATTTTGATCGACTTGATAGATAGAAATGCAGAAAAGCCTATCTCTAGACTGGACTTTGATTTTGACCTTATTCCTCCCTTGGACTAACCCCCCCCCATGTTGGGAACCACTGACTTAGACATTAAGGCTCTGTGGCAAAAATTAGTTATGGTGATGTCTATGTAGGACATGCTCCCAGAATATGTGATGTGAGTTAAGTCTTGTTGGAGACTACTTCTTTATTTCTGATTCATTTTGCTTACTTTAATGTTCATAGAATGTCTCGACCAAAAGTGCTATAATAAAAAGAAACAATAAAGATGAAAGACAAGACTGGCTGCTGCAGGGTCAAACTCCACTACAACTTCTATTCCGACTGAAGATGATTACTGCAACTTTTGTATTGTATATATAATAAATAAAAAATATTAAAAATATATATTTTTTTGTATAAATGTATTTTATTTACTTATTAGTGCATATCTGTATAATAAATTTTCAGTAATATCAAAGACTTGTCAATTTAGCTCAGTCAGTAAAACAGCCTCCTATCAATCAGGTGGTCATGTGTTCAAATCATGGTAGGGGAATGTAAATTTGACATATCGATTTACACTCCGAATTTTGGTGAGGATTGTTCTTGTTGTTTTTTTACAGTATGAAAACAAAGTCAACTCCAGACTTTGTACCGAAGTTTGATAAAAAACTTGTCAGCAATCAATAATGAAAATACTTCATCTAAGAAATTCATGTAAGACTATTAACACCACTCAAACTTTTTCCATGTTCCACTTCTCTGGGAAATTTCTTTTTCTTCTTATTTACTTGAGTTATTGAGTGATACAGTTACATATCCTAAGAAGCTGAGGATCTGTCAGGCTCCTGGTATAGGAGGATACCCATCCTGGGAAAGTGATAGAACAAAAGCAAGAATGAAACTCATATGGATATGACTGCATCTTATCAATAAAACTATTGTGCCAAAACACAATGGTGATAAGAAATCCTTTTATGGCCTAAGAATGACTGTTTTAACACATTTTCTGTGTGTGTGAGGGGGAGGATGTCTCATTTTTTATGGTTGTGGGTAAAATCCAACCTGCCTTAATTACAATTTATGATAATTCAATACAACTAGCATAGATTGTTTGACCCAACTGTTGTTTTGCCAGGTTGGCCAAGTGCAAAGCCCATTCCATAATAAATCCTCCTGTAGATAAGAAATAACAAGTGTTTAAAAGGAAGATTGCTTTAATCAATCTATTAAGAACCTATTCCTCATATCAACTTCCTTTGTAGTTTTTACATCCTTTAATGTTTTGTCTACAGTCAGGGCCGGTTTAGCCTATACGCAAAATATACCATGGCCTAGAGCAGGCAACAATTCTGCGTACAGAGTATTTTGGTCATCATAGACAAATTACTAGCAAGTTTAACTCACCGTCGACCTGCTTATCACAAAATATCTCATGATTTTGCATTCATCAAGTCTTTAAAGGAGAATGATGCTTCGCAGCTGAAAGTTGATGTGTCTAACTTGATGAAAAAATACATCAATGACTTGGAGCCAAACTTCAAGGATGAGTTTGTAAATTTCTCAAAATGTGTGGCCCATTTGAAGTTGGATTGTGATCCTCAGGTCCTGTTGAAATACTTGAGAAATAACACAGTTGTCGAGTTGACATTTGCAAATGTTTCAACTGCTCTGAGACTATTCTTTATATTACCAGTCACAGTCTGTGAAGGTGAACGTTCATTTTCAAAACTATCATTGATCAAAAACCGATAGCCCAGAAATGATTGAATGCTTTAGTTTTAATGTCAATTGAAAATGATGTTACCTCCTCAATGACGTTTGAAACCATCTTTGAAGGGTTTTCTCACAATAAGTCCGACAACTATTTTTACTATGTTTATGTTTCAATATAAACTTACTGTTCAGATCTCATAATTTTAATATGGCGGATCCCAAAAATATGGGTGGCGTAGAGCTCATTGTGATCTTAATCTGTTGCTGTCTACAGTACAGTTTATGATAAAGGGGTCATATGGCTGAACATGCCTTCTGTCTTATGCACTAGTACTAATTTGAACTGCTTTTTCTGTCTTCTGCTATAGTGGAAATCCATTCCTTTTTTTATATCAGATTTTTTAAAAAGTTTAATGATGCTCTACTTACTACTGAACATTAAAAATCAGGTGCTTAGGCATTTAAAAGAAAAGTTTTAATTGATATTTGGAACTTGGTTTCAGAGTTTATTCGTTTGGTAATAATATTCAATTTTCAGTGACTTAAATGAGTGAATGATTTCGTTTTAGTTCCACTACTCTTTATTAACTGTTTTTAACAAGAAGAAGATGGTTAATGAACCTTCTTTTTTTTTCTTTTTTTTCACAGCTATAAACACAGCAGACAGATAAATATCTCTGAAACGTTACGGCCCATAGCAGGTGCGGCCACGATACTCAAGCTGATTGGTTCAAACTGTACGCGCGGATTAATACATTCGTAATAGATTCCTGATTTTCACCGTGGCCGTTCTAAATCAAAGGAATTGCAGCCATTCTTTTCAGAAAATGTTTGTTTTGCCAACTTTTGTTTATTAAAAAAGAATTTTTTAAAATGAAATAGGTTTTAGAACATAAGCGAAGAGCGAGAAATTTCGTCGAATACGTACAATCGGATGACAAAAGAAGGTTATTATTTTTTGTTGCGCAAGCGTATCATACTACATTTCTGTGGGGGTCATGTTCCTGTTTGTATTCGTTTTGGTCGTGTAGTGTGGGTGGCATGTTGGCCACTCAGGCAAGAGAACCTCTTATTGTGTCTCCTTTAGGGGATTCACTAAAAACGCAAAACAAAAACAAACAACTGACAATTCTATCAACAGGGAAAGGAAAACATAGCTAACTGGAAAGTGAACGTCAGTTTAAAAATATCTCCTTACATCTAAAGACGTCTGATTATTCCCCAACGACCCACAACACTGAGACGAACGAATGAGAAGCACTAAAAATCGCAAACCGTTTAGTGAAAACCAAAATTAAGCTTAATAAATCGCTAAACAACTTGTTCTGGCTCTAGAATAGGGGAAATCTATCTCTACATCTATTTTCCATGGATCAGTATAATGTTGGGCAAATCAGTGGTCCTTCGCCTGTTAGTACTGCTGCTCTGTCTAATATTTATTGTAACGACTGTCAGTGGACGATTGTACTTATTCCAGAAGAGCTGGGGACCCCACGACGTCAAATATGGACATTTCTCAGAAAAGGAACGATTACGGATGTTACAGATGGTGAGAGAGATGTTCAATTTCGGTTACGACAGTTACATGAATTATGCCTTCCCCAAAGATGAATTGAACCCTCATACCTGTGTTGGCCGTGGACCCGACTATGACAATCCGTAAGTTTCAACAACTATTCCTTATTTTGCAACATCAAAGTCAAAGAAAAATATTCTTCTGTTGACCAAAAATAAGAATCTTTTTAACGAAACGAAAACACGCTTTTTTGTTAATTAATTAGAAATGTAATCGAATTTAAAAATCAGATTACGCAACTGCTAGTAGAGACATATTTCCCATTTTCAAAACTTTACTGAGATTAAAATCTTTATTTTCTTATAAATAAATAAAAACTAATAATTTTAATTCTGAATTTGTGTGTCAGATATGCCTTTTTCGGGTTTATTTCAATCAGAAGTACAAAAAAAGGCAATAAATAAATAAGGTGTTTTAAAAACTTTCAACATAAAAAAAAAAATTGTCATGTTTTGATTTTGTTTGAATCAACGTTGATTATATTTGTAATTCTTTTCCACGAAAGTAAAACTGGGTCTGATTTTAAATTTAGCGAATTAAGAACAACTTTTATAGTTTGAAAGTTGAAATACAATATTTCACATTCACAAAATTTGACATCGAAAAATTTTTGAAACCGAAAAAAATCTTTTCTTCGTTGGATTAATGATAAATTTAAAATCTACCCATATATAGGTTCTTAATTTTTAAAAGATTAGTGTTTTAATGATTCAGAAAACCTAATTTCATTGATTATTATTCAACTAATTACATGTTGCATTCTGTATGAAATAATAATGATTTTTTAAAACTGATTAGAGTTGAATTAATATTAAAAATAAGTAGCAAAATTTATTGTTTACCTGTAAAGCTAGTTATATTTCTCAAAGATTTGAATCCCATTATTCAGTAAGATCCCGGTTTGCAAAGTTTATAATCTAAAAAGAAAACAGGCATGTCGAACAATTTTGTAGATATTTTTGTGTAACAAATCTAGAAAAAAGATCACCAGTCTTCGAAATATTTAATTATTTTATGATTTTGGTAAAAAAATAAAAATAAAACACATATGATCCCCTCTCTATCTCTGAGAGAGTAGAGTAGATCATACGTGTTTTTTTTTGTTTTTCTACATTTTTTCTGTCTTTTTAGCCTGTTTTAATTTCTGAAAAATCTTTTTTTTATGCCAATAAAAGTGAAATCTATAAAAAATAAGCACATTTCTTTGTAGATCTTTAATATTTAATTTAGATGTCGTTTACAAATGATTCAAATATAGGTGCTTTTTTGGTTTATTCAAAACTAAATTAGTTGTAAAGACCCAAAACATTTATGAGTGTCATTTTTAAAAGGTGTGGCTCTTCTTCAGTCTACATTGTCATTTTAAGGGTGGGGGCTACAGAAGCTTAAATTAAATGCAATTTTATTTTTTAAATTCACGGTTCAATTCAGATTTAAACATTTTTTAAAATCTAATTCTATTAATTCAGTTTGTTACTTGAAATTATGACATTGTTTTACTTTTGGGGGGATTTTTTCTTCTTCAATTCATCGTCTTTTCATGGACAGGAAGTGGAAAATAAGACGAAATATAGTTACTCCTCCCAAAAACAAAACAACACAAAAACAATGGAAATTCTCTGAAGACTCAATGAAAGATTTTTCTTTGTAATTCTCAGGGAAAAAAAATTAATATAGACAATTTATATTAAAATAACCAAAAATATAGTATATTTTATTGGATATTACACTACACTTGGTAATTATATTTCTGATTCGAAACTAAGATTTTAACTTTTTTTTAAATGAATGCCCCCCCCCCCCAACACACGCACAGAAATCAAATTGATTGCTGAACTTTTTGATTAGGAATATTAAATCGATTTTTACTTTCATTAATTGAAACTATTAATTGTAGACACTTATTTAATAATTCTACTCCCCCAACCCTGATCCCACGATCGGTTTTAATTGCATCATTCTCTCAAACAATTGGAAACACGTCGTATGTTGTCATGTCATGCCGTAAAATCGCGATTTATTAAATCTCTTATTTTAAGAGATATCCAAACCAACAAACTTCTTTTATTATTACTTATGAATGCCAGTGAACATTATTCTGAATCAAATTATCCCTTACAACTGGTGTCTGGAACACTAGTTTAAGAAAATAAGAAAATTCAATAATTTTAAATGATTTTATTTTATTTTTTTTCTGTAATGCCATGGTAAAAAAAATCAAAACAATTTTGCTGATTTTAGTGTATGTGGAAGGTTTTATTTACTATTTCCAGTTTGAGTTGTGTAGTGTAGGTGTGTGTACGAAAACTCATAAAAGCAGTAATTCTTCGGAACTATGTGTTCATTTCTGAAAAAAGTGTTTGTTGATCAAATCCAGTAAATCCTCAGTAGGTCTTTAAAAAATCCATTCTTTTCCTGTTAGATTATTTTTTCTGCCCCCACCCCTTTTGTGGGCCTCCTAAACAAGTAGACATAAATTACCAACAGCTGATTGTTGAAAGTTTTCTCCTTCACTTCTTGTACACGTGTCTTTGGCTTTCCGACCTAATTTCCTTAAGTTTTCTTTTCTCCTGTTAATAGACAAATAATAATTTGAACTGCTTTTAATGCCTTTATTTTTTCGAAATTTACTTTACTAAATCTGACATTCCTATTGGTAAAATGAATATCTTTGGTTTACTTCTCTCAGGACTGTTCTTTTATTGCTAAACATTAAACAACTTTAGAATAGAAGTTACCGATAGTGTGATATTTTTGAAAATACTTGTCAGCATAGGATTAACTTTTTATGCTAATTTAAACATTCTAATGTTTGTTTGACATTTTATTAAACGATTAGATCTTTTTGTTTTTACTCATAAAATATCAACTAATTCTGTTTTATAAATTTCCGTGAGATATTTATTCTTTGCATTGGTTGTCTTTGCCAACTCCAAAACTTATATCATTTTTATTTGATGAGAAATGCTAAATGACAGCTGTATATATTTCCTGTTCAATCTGTGAGTAGAAACATCTGTGGTAATGTGAACTAATTGTTGGCATTTGCAGCTGGTGATCTAGTTTCAAATCTGATGATCAGTAGCTGAAGCCATTGGATGACTTTGCACAATGGGAAGTTGCCATACCTTGCTGGAACAAACCATCACCACTGGGGAAACATGGCGAGTATAAAGGGGTGCAAATGGTTTGCAACAAGATCTGCATATGTCACACCTGTCAAGACCCTCCAGTTTCATTATTGGTCCTTGCGAACTCTAACTGAACACACGCCACCACCAGTTTGCACAACACCTTGCTAACTGGCTAGATCCATAGCCTCTTGCGTTCACACAAACTCTACTGTTTGTCCGAAAGAGCTGGAAATGTGACTCGTCTTGACCAGGCAACATGGTGTCAGTCTTCCTGCTGTCCAATGGCAATATTCTCTGGCCCATGTGAGGCATAGTAACTGTGGCTGTGGTGTCAATAATGGTAGCCTTGTTGGTCGACGACTACAAAACCCCATGGAATGCAGGGTACGCTGTACAGTGCATTGACTGATGGGTTGAGTGGCATCAGTGTTGAATTTGGATATGATTTGATACACTCTTCCCCTTTATTGGGTGATTACCTTCCTTGTCAGTTGCCAACGATCACCTGTGGACGTCTGCAGTTTTCTGGAATGATCTTTTAATTTAATAAGTTTTCTTACAAATCTGTTGTTTACTTATTTGAATGCTAGCATATTGTACCGTCAAAATACTGGATTATTTACGTATGGATCGACACTTCTGCCTATGATCAGAGTATCTGTGTGCTCTGCCTAGGATCAGAGTGTAGTATTTGTTGCCTGGAAAACGTTTAAGCGATACTCTATTTCATGCCATGCAGTCTTCAACATCTCTTCAGTCTCAGCTGCTAAAGCACCCATTATCTTTGTCTTTTTAATAGTTTAAATATCAGGAACTGGTGAACTGAACACAGTCAAGAGGGGTAGTGTCTGGTGAATGTGTTGGAAAGACCTTATTCTCACCCTGTATAATGAACTATTAAACATAGAAATTAACACTGGAAAAACATTTTGATTAGAATTAATGAAACTATTGATAAGTTTCTAAATTTCAAGAAGCTTATTAAGCTTGGCCTAGTCTGACACAAGGCAAAAGTGTACCATAGGCCTCTGTCTGTCTCCTGCATCGCATCCTGCTGCACACATGCTGTGCACTTAGTGTGTGCCTTCCATGAGCCATCTCCGGTAGGTTTCTGTGTGGATGCTGACGGAACAGATACATGCAGGGCTGTTTGGGTGCATCGAAGAATAAAAGACAACGATCAGAAATGTTTATTCAACACAACATCGTAGCTACACTTGTTTTGCGTTGCGGAGGAAGCGAGAGAAAGCTCCTACTGACTTAGTAGAATTGTCACTCGTGGGAGAGAGAGAGAGAAAGAGAGCATCATTGCGACCCGAGGGTCTTGGCTGACAACTCCACTCTACTGCTGCTGCTACTATTTTCCCCATGTTTTTTATAATCTTTAGGTCTTTTTTTAGCCACGCCTATTTTCTGGAACCACGTCTTTGCACATGTGTTTTCAATAACCCTAAGATCGTATCTCTTGGAGTGGTCATCTCCGGAAATTGTTAATCTGTTTCTAATGACCAGCTAACATTCCACTTTGGCAAAAACTGGCACCCAACTCCTCACCTTTGACCCTAGCTGTCTGGTGAATGAAACCCTTTTTTCTCGACCATAAGAAATTTTTTTAACTTGTATTTTTAGCTACATCGCTTCTTGCTGACCATTACATAACAAAAGTTATTGAGCACCTGATAAGGAACTCATACGTGTGAATTGATTTGTGAGACTAGCTTACTGAAAATTGCACTGTGCTGGAGGCCTTTGCAATAAGTTTATATTTTCACAAGGAATTAATAAATAAGGTTGAATTCAAGAACATTATTTCTTCATTTGCATGAATATGGGATACAGTATTCTCACTCCTCCCACCCCTCAGATGATTATACTATCTTGCTGTAGAAGTTGCCTAGCATTTATGATCTTTGGTGTATAACATGGAGGAAATTTTGGAAGTTTGTTTAAAGTGTAAAAATGATACTTTTTGTCTCTGGCGGAAGTTTGAAAACTTCCAACGGAGACTGTTTCACCACCGTTTTAAAAAAAAAAGTATGAAGACTTTGTTGTAGTGAGTTATGGCCGATCCGATTGTTTGTTTACATTTTATAAACAAAAACCATGTTTTTGGTTCCAATTGGTTTAAAATTTAGGTATTTTACTTGGCGATAAATACAAATAGGTGATAAAAAAAACTGGCTAAATACAACGGACAAAGAACATCTTGTTAATTTAAAAAATTTTTTCTTGTTTCCGTACAATTAGCAATTTTCAAGATCTTTGACAATTCCACTATTTTAATCACTGTGTATTTAGCCGAAAGCACTCGGTATGATAACACTTTTGGACAACTACTCTATGGACCCAAACATACGTTCTCTTGTTTGTACAGAAACAAGAAAAATTTAATAAAAAATTAACAAGATGTTCTTTGTCCATTGTATTTTGCCAGTTCTTTTTTATTCCTTCGTTGTATTTAACCAGACATACGTAAATGAAGGATTGCTGCCCCCCGTGTGTGTGTGTGTGTGTGTGTGTGTAGATCTGAACCCTTTTGGTGCTATAATCTAAATAGCAAATGCTTTCATTATTTAATCTGTAGTCTTAATTGTTTTCCAGGTCTAATATTAACATAAACGATGTGTTGGGAGATTATGCTTTGACACTTGTTGATTCTTTGGACACACTTGCTGTGAGTATTCATCTGTCTTTTTCTATTATCAAGCAAAGGGAATTTCTGGTTCATGCCTTCCAAAATATGTGTTTCAATTGGTGTTGCTTGTTGTGAATTACAAAATGAATTCATATATCAAACTGTTTTTTTGTGTATTTGAGTTATTGCCCTTTGTCACTCAACAGGGGGTATTCTTAAAGATGCCATCATAAATTGAACAGTAAACAGAAGAGACAAGAAGTGCAGGATCAGACTTTTCCAGTTGGTGTTACTGGAGTTTGATGCAAGACACAAAATTGGCGACGAGGATTAAAAAGAAAGACTGGATTTTATGAATTGGAGATTTGTGACTTCAGAGTTATTGGCAGAATGTCTTTGGGAACGAATCGTGAATGGAACAGTGACGACGAAGATTGGAGAAATTATGTTGAGCAATTGAAATTTTATTTTGCTGCCAACAATGTAAATGTTGATGGGAAGCAGCAAGCAATACTATTGTCTGGGGTTGGAGCTAAACATTGCTGTTCTTCGAGGTCTTGCTGATAATAGAGTGAGTGAAAGGACGTTTGAAGGACTGTCAGCTCCTGCAACTCTAACCTTCCCCCAATGAAATTCATGAGCATTTTCTGTTTTATTCTAGGGATAGGAGGGATCATGAATCCATTAGCCAATATGTCACGACACTCAGAAAATTGTCCGAGAAATGCAATTTTGAAGACAAACTCAATGAACATCTAAGAGACGAGGTGGGGGTGAGGAATGAAAAAGATTCAGCAGCGATTACTCTGTGAAAGAACACTGACGTTGGAGAAGGCCTTTGAAATTTCGATGGCAATTGAGTCCACCACAAAATTTTCCACGGACATTCAGAGCGTAAGGCTCTACCAGGGAATGAATCTGAGAATTCCATTTGTAGATTGCCAGAGAAACGTGAATGCTACCACTGTTGAAGTACCAGCCATCTTGCTGATATGTGTCCCTTTAAAAATAAGGAATGTTATGGATACAAGTGGATCAGGCAGATACGACGAAAGTGTAGACAGGATGGAAGGATGCAATTCGGTGAGAAATGGAAAGAGGACCGAAAGACTGCAGTGAATACCATTGATGATAGTCTTTTAAGGTGAGCAGATGAAGATATGGAAATGTTGTGGCTGCATACAATTCGTGTGTCATGTTCAATGCCCGTGCAAGTTGAATTAATAGTGAATAAACAGAAGGCGATGATGGAGGTAGACACAGGTGCTTCATGTTCAGTGATGAATTTGAAAACATTTAAGGAATTGGGTGATCTGAAAGAATTGCAAGAAACGTTGGTGAGGTTGAAACCATATACCGGGGAGTTGGTGTATCGGACGTTGATGTCTTATATGAATGAAGCGAGAGTCGTCTGCCGCTGTTGGTTGTGGAAGGTGAAGTTGCCACATTGCTGGGCAGAAAGTGAAGTTAGATTAGAGAGCCATGTTTCCTTTAGTGGGAAAGAGGTTCCGTCGAAATTGAAGGAGTTGCTGCTTTCTCTCTGGAGTGGAGTTATACGAGTTGAAAGCCTATCTTGGGGCTTTGAACTTCTACAATCATCATTGGCCAAATTTGTCAACTATAATTGAGCCACTGCAGAAGAAAGAGAAAACCTGGATGTCTGGTGCAGATCAGCAAAAGGCTTTCCTAACTACCAAGAAAATGTTGTGTTCTGCACCTTTGTTGACACATTTTGACCCTTCCAAACCGATTCTGGTAGATGCAAATGTTTCTCCTTACGGAATAGGAGCTGTGATGGCCCATACAATGGATGCTGGGAGTGAAAAGCCGGCCTGTTACATATCATGTACGTTGTCCGCTGCAGAGAAAAAGTATGCCCATATTGAAAAGGAAGGGCTGGCACTTGTGTTTACCGTAAAAAAACTCCATCGGTACTTGTATGATAATTTTTTCACTCTGTACACTGTTTGCAGAAAACAAGCCAATTCCGCCTCTTGCTTCCACTCGAGTACAACATTGGGCACTATTCTTGGCGGCTTATGAATATAAATTAGTGTATGACACTGGGTTCTCTAATGGTATTGCTGACTGTCTTAGTCGTCTCCCTGTTAATACACTCATGGAGGATGTTCAAGTTCAGTAAATAGAGTGCATACAATGGATTTACTTAATTCCCCTGTGACTGTAGATGAAATATTGTTACGTTATGGGTTGTTCTGATACCCAATATACACAAATGACTTGTGTGTTGTACTGGTGTGTAAAGTTGATCTCCCCGGAACTGCGTGGCGTCTCTGTAACTGGTAAATGTTTGATGGGACTTGATGCAAAGCTGATTCATTGGGTGTCGTAACTTCACAGGTTTGTCAGTACGGTGTGTAACTGAATTGTGTATCTGCTCTGTTGGGTTTTGTTTATGCTGCAAGGAACTTGGTGGCCAATACACCTTTTCACTCAGAAATGAAAACTCAGAGATCAAAATTATCCATATGTATATTTATTTTAGCTGGGTTAACTGTTCTTTTCAAGGCTTGTAAGAAAAAATCATAACATTTGTAACTATGGATAATTGCTTAATTCCATAAAGGCTAGACAGTGCTGTTTACTAAAGACATCAATCAAACTCTTAAACTCTTACTGCTTGCTACTACTGTTGTTCAGATTGTTCCCAATTGAGGGAGTCGCGGCTCACATCTGAGATGCTGCAGACAGCATATCAAGGGTCTCCTGTCCCCTCCTCCCGCACCCTAGGGGTGGGCGGACGGACAGTTTTACCGACACGTACCTATAAAAGGCCCGGTCGATACTGTGGGGAAGTCTGGTTGTCATTCCGTCTCAAATTGAGGTTGAAGGTGTTGCAAGAGCTTCATCAGATTCATGTAGGAATAGTATGCATGGCGGCTCTTGCTTGATGCTATGGATGCTGGCCAAACATGGATGCTGATATTGAAATGACATTCAAGGCTTGTGAAGTATGCATTCAGGCTCAAAATAGTCCTAATAAAGCTCCATTTCACAGCTGGGAATATCCAAGTCAGCCCTGAGAAAGAGTGCATGTGGATTTTGCCGGTCCATTCATGTGGCATATGTTCCTGATTGTTGTAGACGTGTACTCGAAATGGATGGAAGTGTGTATTATGAATTTGTCTGCTGCCCCAACCATGATTAAGAAGTTGTGGGGAATCTTTGCCATTGCATGATCTTCCTGTAATATTAGTGAGTGATGATTGGCCCTGTTTCATCAGTGAAGCGTTTAGGATGTTTATGGAGTTTGGCATATATTTACGACTCCGTATCACCCCTCCACAAACGGCCAAGCTGAATGTACTGTTCGCACCTTCAAGGAGGCAATAAAGAAGATGAAAGTGGACGGCAGGGGGACATTTGAGACTAAAGTCAGCAGGTTCTGTTTCTCGTTCACAATCCCTCCACATTCAACAACTGGAGCTTCTCCTGCTGAATTGTTGTTCAAACGTCAGTTATGTACAGCATTTCACCTACTGAAACCCGATATGTAATAGAGTTCAAGGGAGTAATATGAGAATGTAGGACAAGAATATTACATCCGCTGCGTGTAGTAAGAGTGGGTGGAAACGTAATGAAATGACACATAGATCAACTTTTGAAGTGTCCAACCAAGTCAGCTGAGATAGGGGTGCCTAATGTTCCTGTTGTTACAGCGTCTGAGGTTCCTATGGTTCCTCGAACATCTGAAGTTCCTTTTTTAAGGGTCAGTTCCTACTGATTCTCCGCCATGTGATACAACAGTACATCTAAGGCCCTTGCTGTTTCTGAATTTCGAAGGTCAAGTTGCAGACATCAACCGCCCTTCCAGTTTGAGTGTGGGAGCTATTAAGTAATGATTGGAGGTGTTGTGAATTACGAATTGAATTCATATATCAAACTGTTTTTTTTTTTTGTATTTGAGTTATTGCCCTTGGTCACTCAACAGTGTAGAATCGGACTATTTCAGTTGGTGTTACTAGAGTTTGATGCAATACACAAAACTTCTTTTAATCTCATATCAACGGTCTTGATGCTGTTATTGAAGATTAATACAAAACTTTGATCAATTTTCATGAAGGCAAAAAATGTTAAGTGATTTTTCATGAATGTAAAGAAACACTTCAAAGTTTAAAAAAAATAATCTTTAAACTACTTTCATGTGGTACAAATTAGTGATTTTGAAATGAAAATCTGTCTGTTGCATGAGCCTTTTGACAAAGATCATATCACTTGGCATTCCCCAATGGTTAACAAAAATAAGTGATGTCAGGTAGAGATTCTTCCTTTCTCCTGGTTTCATTTAATCAGTGTCACTCTAAGCTGTGTGGCTGTGCTAAGGAAAATTGTCACATATTTTTTTAATTCCGCGCATGATATACATTTAAATAATAATGAATAAATAATAAAGAAAAATCAATCCGCTGAATAAATCATTTCTTTTATTATACACTTTTTTGTTAAAAATAACTGACCTTTATTTCATAAACTTTAGACAAAAAATCAATAATTGTCTTAGTGAAAATTTTCTGCACACTCCACTTCTTAAGTTGCTCACAGGCTTTTTAGTCTCACACAGGCCATGGAAACATTAACGGAAACATTGCATGTAACCCAGTACTACTTGTCCTGTGTTACTTGGAGAGGGGATTGACTCTGCCTAGTAACTGGCCTTACCCTAGAGATACCATGTAGGACCCAGATCATGGAAAAAATTATATTATCATTATCAAGTGCAGACTGAATGGAAATAAACACCCAATAGATTGCTCGTCGTACAAATTTCAAAGAAGACAATGTTAATGTATCGCCCCTATTCAACCGTTATTCTTGGCAATGTTTGTTCACCTAGGAAGAGGAAGGGTAAAACAATGAGATCAAAGTCCTCATAATACATTACACTTTATAGGATTCTTTTCTTTTAGGTATGAATCAATCTTTTTTGCATAAGTATTTTGATCAAGACTAATTATTTTTGAGTGATTAAACTTTCCCTCTGACTTGACTGGCGGTCGAGTTACTTTTTAAAAAGAAATCTTACAGGCTGATTACATGTATTTAAAAACACAAATTATTTTCAGTTAAGTTCATCACAAAATGTTATTAGTAATGGAAGATAGTGTTATTTTTTAATAAACAAGGCCAGATTTCTTTAAATCTGGTTACCAGATATCATGAAATCCTGCAAAATCAGATATCTGTTTTTTGGGGTAAATGCTGTCCCGGATATCCGTCCGGATATAAATTCTGATACATCACTAATGTAGACTTTATCTCAAAAGGAGTAATCGGCTCCTTTTTTTCTTACCATATCTGTTCAGCTATGCAACAATTTCTTATAATCTCTGTTTATGGTTTCAGACAATATCTATCAAATGCTAAAGCTTTTTGTGCTTTACATGTATGGCAAGCTGCTCACCATTACTCGATGACAGAAAATTTGCTGCTTGAAATATAAACTTGAACTTATTTTTGATACAATCTCTTTTTAGAAAGGGGAAATAAGTCTTGCCGGATGCTGATTCTAAAAGAATGCAGATAATCAAGATCTTATTTCATATTTAATGAAATTTGTGTTGAGCACATTTTCATGACGATACGTTTGAAGATCTCAATTAAACAAGATTATTCCAAATAAACACAAAAATATTTTTGTTTTTTTTAGAACCAATCATTTATTTACAGACTTTAACTACCTTTGGATTTGCTTGCAAAAAATCACTGAATTGTGTGCATAGAAAAAATCAGTGGACTTTGGAATTCTTGTGAGAAATACAGAATAGAAATAATCTATCTATTTTGAATCACCGTAGCCACGATCACTGACCCGGCCAAACAACCAGCAAGGTGTTGAGGTATTCTTCCCTTTTCACTCGGTTGTTTTTGTTGTCAGTGCTATTGGACACACCATTTGGCATTGGACCTTGCAAATTTGTCCGTCTGTTCGTATGTGACAACCTACCGTAGAAACCATACAACATGAACCCATGAAATTAGTTTTTAAAAATCACCCTCCAAAACGGGGTGGGTGGGTATTTCGATTTACAATGTAAATTCATGCTAAAATGGACACATTTTTTGTGTCCGCCTTTTCAGCTGAATTCACTGACTGTACCACAGACTGCTGCTGAAAAACTGCTCATTCGTATTGCGAGTACTTTGGTATCGTTCATAGAGGGTGGGTGGGTCTGAGTGTAAGAGGAAGAATGACTTTGTTTATTTTCTGTTAAGTGTACATACGCATACATTTAATATTTTTTTAATTAATTAAACACTGTCTAAGGAGGGTAGGAGGAGTCTAGTTGTAATGAGCAGTGTGTCCACAGACTTCTGTCTGTCACACTTTAAAAATAAAAATTTTACTTTGAAAGGGGGGTGGGGGGTTAGGGGTTAGATGAGATTTTCTTAGAGTGAAATTGCAATACAAAAACTGAAGAGGAGAGTGAGAAAAAAAGCAGAGATGGAGTACGCAAAAAGGGTAGGAGGTGAAACCTGAAGATATTCACTAACAGAGAATGGCTGAACTCGACCATTGAGAAAAGAAGAAAGGCGAGAAAGTAAAATGAGGTGGAATTGAACTCTCTATCAAGTGTCTATGAGCAGAAGATTTGTTTATGTGCCGGGGTTGGTCGCTTCAGGCAACTCCCATGAGTTTTTTCAGATATTACAGATGCTTTAGATTTCCACCCCTAGGTATACCATTAGCAAAGTTGTCTGAGTTATTTATGTTAACTGGCCTCAATGTAGTCCTTCCATGTGCTCCACTCCTGTGCATAATGTCTTCCACTGATCATTCTCTTGAATTTTGCATTCAATTCGACCATCCTTTCTTAAGGAAAGTTTGGTTCGGGACCTTTCAGCTGCTTTTCAATTTCAATTGGATGATAAGGATCATAGTTGTCTGATCCAACCTCTCATTTCTGCAATGCATAAAATCAGAGGATTGTATTGTTAGCTGTCCTTTCATTTGATGGTGCATAGTTGGTCTGTGTTATTTTCAGTACCTTCATCCGGGGTGGCATCCTCCGAATGAGTATAGTCTTTGACAAGCCTGTTTGCACATATGTTCCACCGTGTCATATGAAAACAACCCTGCCATCTTGAAAAATTACTTTTGCCACTTGTTGCTCCCATCTCGTTTGTAAAAGACACTTTTTCCCCTGGTAGGAATTCTTCCTCTGTTGCTCTAATCTGGTGTTGTAATGCTCTGTGGATCTTTCTTTATCAGCTTCACAATTTAATCTTTCATGATGAACAAGAGTCACTCATTTGTTAACTTTTCATTTCTCCATTTACAGATTATGGGTAACAACACAGAGTTCCAACGTGCTGTCAAACTGGTCGTGGAAAGTGTCTCCTTTGATAAGAACAATACTGTGCAAGTGTTTGAAGCTACCATTAGGTAAGTCCTGGGCGTGTGGAACCACCTTTAAGTAGATTTAGTACAGTTTTACCATAATCTGACTCAAAGCCAATGTTTGGAATTGCTGTATATTTCCGGCATTGAGGACACCATCTAAATTACTACTAGTCTGTTGACTCGTCTATCATAGTATACCAATACGTGAAAGAATTTTTGTGATTACCTATATTTATGCACTTCATTCAGAGGGGTTCAGATTAATCTCTAGCGTAGATTATTTTCTTCTGGGGTTAGGATAAGTCTATGAAAAAAGTAACTTGTAGGATGTGGGGTAGATTTTCGAGACTTATTTCAGGGAGAAAATAGCATTCAATGTCAGGAAATATTGTCCCTTAAATTTGCGTTTCTGCAGATGTTTCCCCAATCTGCTACTGTGGCACAATTCCACCGTGCCCCTCCCCTTTCTTTCTGGCCCCCCGATGAGGCTTGATACATTAACAATGGTCTAGCAAGGCTAGTTTACTTATCATCACATTTAGGCAGGCAACCCGTGTGATATACAGGGTGTTTCAAAAATATGCAACCGTCTTTTTGACAACTTGTATTTAAACTATTCTAAATCTAAAAGAAAAATATTTTTAAAGACACAAATTACAAAAAGATGTTAATACATTTTAACTTTACAATAAAGGTTGAAAGTGATTTCCTCTAACCTGGATACAAGTTTGTATCCATTTCAGTCCATAAACGTTTCATTACATTGGAAAATAATATAGCTGACACAACACAAAGGAATGGATGCTGGAATGAGGCTATTGCATGAGGCATTCATTTCAATTACTAAATACTATTGACTCTGAGTACAGTGTTGCCATATTGTAGCATAGAATTTACATGCGCTTAAATTCTACGTTCTTATCGTTAGGGTTGTGTTCTTTATGAAACCCCTTTTGTATGACTGAATGCCTTTTTTCCTAGGGTTCTGGGAGCTTTGCTGTCTGCTCACCTGATCATCACTGACCCTCTGCAGCCATTTGGTGACATGCGGATGGATGACTACCAGGATGAACTTCTTCATCTTTCTCATGATCTCGCATCCCGTCTTTTGCCAGCATTTGAAGACACCGTGACTGGAATTCCCTACCCACGGGTGAGAATCCTAACACTTAAATTCTTTCTTCTTGTTTCATATAAGTTTTTTTCTTGCTTTGACGAAAATATTAAAATAAGTCTCCATATTTTGATATTCGTAACAAATACTTATTTGTTTCATTATCGCTTTACCCTTTGTAAAATTTCTTTTTTCATTAAATTTATTTTAGATTTGGCTTTTTTGATTATTTTTTATTTCTATTTAATTATTTACTTTTTATAAATCAATCTTTATTATTATTGGATAAAGTATTGTAACACATTATTTTTTAATTTTTATTTTTATCAAATTTGACTAGTTTTTACCTTCATTCTAATTTTAGTTGTTTTTATACAACTTATTAATTCGGGCCACAGTTTCTATGGCAATGAATAACAGTGCAATCGGAAATAAAGAGTAAGTCATCGGTGAGAATCAAACTCACACCCTCATTGCCAGAGGGAGACTAGTTTAAGCCTAGTTGCTTTTTACCAATCAGCCACAAAGACTTCATGGATTAGCAGAAGCTGATTCACATTTATAAACTCCATACAACTGACTCTCTGCACCATATTTATGTTGTTTCATATATGAGATGTAGTAGTAGTAGTCTTGTTTATAAATCTTTATTATTATTGGATGAAGTATTGTAACACAGTATTTTTTTTTTGTTATCAAAACAACATAAATATGATGCAGAGAGTCAGTTGTAAGTGTAAATCAGCTTCTGCTAATCCATTTTTATATACAAAATAAATAAACATGTTTGAAATAGTAATTTAGTTTAATCCTATTAATAAAGAGTATGCTGGTAGGACATGAGAAACAGATCAGGAAAAATAGATATGAAGGCTAATCATCTTGATGATACTGGGCCCTTTTAAGAATCTCTGAGAGAATGAGGAATTGTTCTAAAAGTGAGTGACGTTTGATAGTTACTGATTAGAGGTAAATAGAAAGTGTCGTGGAGTTTATTTCATAGTTTTTAAAAAAAATTCATCACTTCCTGCAAACCTTTGTATAAAGAATTTTTGGGTTTCATTGAACTGAACCGCTAATTATATATTTTTAGCAAATGAACCTTTTTAGCTATAACATTTTTTTGGCCGGCAACTAAAAAGAACCTTGTTATATTTTTTGTTTATTCGTCCTTTAAACATTTTGTTGATTGTAATTTTAAAACTGAAGTTTGTTTTCTCAAAACCTGTTTATTAATCTTGGAATTAATAAAAGCAACATTTCTGCCTATTTTAAAATTCTTGTTCTTCAAATTTCAGATAAATTTGAGAAAAGGTGTCCCTGAAAACTGCCTGAACGAGACTTGTACATCTGGTGCTGGTACTCTTCTGCTGGAGTTTGGTGTACTCTCTCGTCT
This sequence comes from Architeuthis dux, assembly GCA_006491835.1. NCBI lineage: Eukaryota > Metazoa > Mollusca > Cephalopoda > Oegopsida > Architeuthidae > Architeuthis > Architeuthis dux. The sequence goes on from VCCN01003719.1 coordinate 53,542, forward strand.
CCTTGATGATCCGATATATGAGTCTGTGGCTCGTAGAGCAGTTAACTCTCTCTGGAAATACAAATCAAATGTTACAGGCTTACTAGGTACAGTTATATTTGACTAGTTAATCACACTGAGAAAATTCATATATTTTGAATTTCTGTGATATGATTTTTTTTAAATTAAAAAAAATTTCTTTTTTTTTTTTTAGGTAAGAAACTACTCCACTTGTTTAAGTCCATTGTTTCAAATACTGGGTAGAAGATATTTTTATCAGCAAAATTGTTACCTGTTAAGTGGAAGAGTCCATTGTCACGAACAGAGAAACAGAAAATGTCACACTGGTCATTATATAGATAGATT
>VCCN01003719.1:142747-162117 GCA_006491835.1 Architeuthis dux
CATTTATTAGTTGAGAACCTATATTTGCCCGCCGCCGTGTGAGTGACTGCTAAACGAGCAACCTAAATCGTATTTTGTGAAACATCAGTCTTTTGGGAGATTTCTGTTTAGAGAGAATTTTAATAATCTATTCATCTTAATCAAAGAATTAAACATAATCTCAACTGTTTTATCTTTATTAATCTAAAATGTATCAATTCTTTTCACAGTAGATAATAAAAAACTGACTGGAAAATGTCCCTACATACCTCCTCAGCAAGTGGAAATTTCTACCGGGTGTCTCCTAACAGCAGGTAGTTTAATAAGAGGTTAGGCAGAGAGAGGGAAAAAAGTGTGACAGACACAGCTCTTATAATATAATATACATGATTATACTGACTGAATTAAAATTTCAAGGTGATCACAGAGCTAAGATAACAAATTATTCAGTCCAATTTAAGGGATCATCAATCTATACTAATATTTGAGCTTACTGTTTATTTATTTGTCCGTGCCTCTTTCACACTAAAACTACATGGCCTATTGACCTAATATTTGCAAAACATCAACGGGATATGGACTATGTGAGATTGTCATTCGAGTTCACTAGGTCATTTCTATTAAATCTCTGATTCTAAACATTGGAAACAAATAATTTTTATATCAAAAAGTTTCACCAATTATACTTACAAATGGCATAAACATTTCTTACAATAAAATTAATTTTTAACAAATTTTGCGCGTTTTCTTTCCTTACATATTAACAGAAAATCATCACAGCTGCTATCAGATTCAATAACCTCTTCCCTTCCCGTTTTCAAACTACCAGCCAAATAAATCGGGTTTCTTTTCTTTTTTAAAAATAAAATTGAAAGTAATTATAGTTGACCCGCCAATTTCGCGGATTAGATTATTTGCAATTTTGTCATCAATAATTAAATGTGATTTTAAAGAAATTTTGTGGGCTGCTGTGAAAAACCACAGACTACTATAAATACTGTACTGAACTGTATACAGTATTAAAATGTATATCTTTGAGTATGCAGCATGATGCAAAAACTGCAGACGAAATGCACGATAGCAAAAGCCATAAAGTTTATTAAATCATAAAAGCACAAGGCATTATGTGTACAGAACATAACTATGTTATATTACATTAAATTTATACATAAATTTATTTATAAAAGACATTTTTAAAAGTTCAAGTATAGGTATACTCACGCTCTATTGTGTACATGTTTACTGTTTTATTTTATGTCCAGTCCTGTTAGTGTTGAGGCATTTTATTGATGCTAAATGTACAGTAATGTACTTATTGCATTCAAGAAAGTACAATACAGTAATAGGTGTTCAGTGTGGAATCAAGAGATATTCACCAAATTGAAGTTTTGTTACAGGTTTTACCCAGAACCCCCACAAAATTGGAGGGTCAACTGTATTTTATTATTGATTTGTTATTAGATAAGTTGTTTTTTAGGTTAAAATTTGTTTTACCAGTAAAAGCCGAAAAATGAATTAAAATATTTTTCAGAATAAAACTTTGGTGCTTTCAATCAATAAGGCCTCCGTTTCCTTTGGAAAAATGTCAGTTTAAAAAAATTCTTTTTTTAGGTTTGGGGAGGGGTGTTTGGTGTCTATTAATGATGATGAGCTATATTACTGAACTGGACCCTTACTTTCCTTCCGTAGAATGACCATTTTTCCAAAACAAGAAAAACTATCTGAACATAATTAAAATGATGGAAAGTAAGGGTCCAGTTCAGCATTATAGTTACATCATAAATAGAACCACCCCCCACCACCACCACCATAAAAACTAAATTTTAAAAAAAACTGACACTTTCAAAGGTAATGAAGGCCTTATTGATTGAAAGCAAAAACAATTTCTTTTTTACTTTTATGAAATCTCTATAGAATATTTAGATGAGCCCCCGTTCATGCAAACACATGCATTATTTAAATAACTGGTGAAATTGTTGTAGTATTTGACAGATAATATCACCAATGAGAATACAAGATTTAGATTTGTATTGCACTGAAAGATTCTGATTGGTCAATCTGGTTAGTTCATTTTCAGATTAATTGTCATTGCATTTTTAAATCAATTTGACAATAACAGATTGTTTTATAGAATCGCAATTCTTTAAAAGGAGAGTCATCACTAAAGAAAGTGAATTATAATGCATTTTTATTTAGGTACTGATTAAAATATATCATTTGGAGATAAATATTTTAACAAGTAAAGATACATCTATCTACATAATAAACAGGGTGACCTTTTCTGATTGTTTCTTTGTATTTCTGTCTGTAATACACAATAAAAGTAAGATAAAATTTATATTTTGCTGAGAAAAATATCTTCATTTGAAACAATAGACTCTTTCACGTAAACAAATTCAGTCACTTTTTAATAAAATCTCTCTATGACAAACATTTATTTAGGGTCGCGGCATATTCACTGACAGCAAATTACTGACATATAAAATTCATTGAGATACAATTCAACAAACATCTCCATTTCTAAACATGAAAAATATAATTTGTAGATTGAAATTTTTTTTTACTATAATGGTATAAATATTTCTTATAATAAAAATAATTCTTATACAAGATTTTAACTTTTTTTCTCGTCACGTATCACATTTTCGTCAAAAGTTTGAGAAGTACATAAATAGCTGAAAACGGCATGGACCCTCCTCAGAACGATTGCTAAATCTTTAATATATTTTCGTTCCAGTAAATTCTTTTTAATTCTTAACATTTTGTAAGTTTAAAGATATGTATGTCTTACATCTCAATAAATGTTGGTGAATTGTTGTCAGTGAATTGTTGTCGGTGAATCTGCCGGCTCCCATTTATTTACACTATCAACAGCTTTCAAGTAAAGAACTATTAAGTCATAAAGTAAGAGAATGTGAAGGAAGCGCTCGAAAAATGTTTTTAAAAAAATAAAAAATAATCTAATAGAAATTAAAATATATCCGTGAATCTTTTCATTGGTAATAACCAGTTTATTAATATTTTATTGTTTCTTGATTCCTAGCTGATATGGCGCATGAGATACACTGAATTGGATATAAGAAGTTAAAGAAAAAAGTTTTATTACCAAAATACAATCCAGGTGCAAAATATATCTGAATAGGTAAAAGCTCCATGCAAATGCCCTTTGGTGTTAATGAGATAACAAAATTAGAAAACCATTGTAAAGAGATGAATGGAATAACATGACAAATTCTCAATGCAAACAATTTGTATTCCCTCGAACAGCCAAGCCACCCGTTCTTCCCCTTCGACAGATGCTCAATAGAGAAGCACGCACGGACACTGTTTAGAAATATTAACGCGAGTGGCAGAAGAGTGCAGAATGCAAAGCTAGGCAAGTCATTTTCCTTGGATGCCATACGAAGAAAAAGTAAAAGCTGTTGAGCAGCGAGAGTAGAAAAAGAAAGAAGATATTGCCCATTCATGAGAGACAAGGAACACACAGAGGTTATAGATTACACATGCAGTAAGCGCGTTTCTGTTGTGCGTTCCCAAAGGAGGAAAAAAGAGTACATATGCTCACACACATGTGTGTGTATGTTCATAACCAATGCACATAAAAAAGAAACAAGGCAGTAAGAAAGATTTAAGATGAGAGAACCAACATTGTTGTCAGCTTGTCCAGCTTTCTAAACGTGATCCTTGTTAGCCTTAGAGAAAATGAAAACTTACTACCGGCGGGCGGAACAACTTGGTCCAAAAGTTTGGGACTGGTGCGTTTCCAGATCTTTTTTATTACAGCTCTTAGTTCTTCATTTGCCTGGTCTATATTTCCCTCTGTTTTTATTTTAAGGGACGTTCGAACCAAGGCAAATAATGTTGCATTGAACATAACCGTTCCGTCACTGTTCAATGGCATGTTCATACTGACCAAACGCTGAAAAACAAGGTGAAAAGCAAATGGATTAAAATAAAATGAAAATTATTATACATTATTTGAACAGTTGGTTGTTATAGTTGATATTACAGTTGTCACACCCTCAGACCTTCTTCAGGTGCCTGTCGTAATCTGTAATGTTCTTGGAATTTCAAACTGAACCCTTTATTCAATCCATGGGGGTGAACTGTTCTCTCATCAGGAACAATTTAAAGGATAGAATGGGAATAATGAAGCATGTGAAAGACCCTGCCCCAATGGAAGCTACAAATATTACTAAGCAATGTAGTTGTTTAATTATTGAAGTGTGAAAGGCTATTGATAATTTGGATAGATGATCAAAATCAGTATGATATGCTTATTAGCCTTACTTTAGTGCAAGAAAAGGTTCAAAGCCTTTTCAATGATTTAAAAGCTGCACGTGCAACAAGTGAAGGTCATTGTGATGAAGAATTTTCTGCAAATAGTATTTATATTATATACTAAGAGAAACATTTGACTATGATGCTAAATAAGCCCCATATGTACCTGTTCCACAATTTACCAACACATTTTGATTTAAAGAGAAACTTAAGAATGGATTTTGTTCGTAACCCGGGGTTTGCCTGTATATATAGTGTGTGTGCATGTAAACGTATTTGGATATTTACATATTAACCCTTTTAGAGCTATGGCCTTTTTGACCATATGGCAAAAAACACTACTATCAACGAAAACTGTTACCAAAAGATTTCTTCAGTTTTTAAGCTGGCCTTTTTAGGCTGATATATTGCCTGCGTAGTGTTTTTGGCTATGTTATCAAATCCAATATATTGGCCTGGCATTTCCATAAGGCTTAAGCTTCATCCAACACAGGAAGAAATGATGGAAGGTTGTGCTGTACCAAACAAGTGTTTTGCAATTGGATCAACACTTGGGTATAAATGTTAAAATAAATCTAATCCATTTGTACTCTTAATGCTTACAACATTTGACTTAAATGGCCGCTAAAAAATAAATGGAAAAGATGATGAGGGTAAAATGGAAAGAAAGAAGATAAGGCTCAAATGACGGAATGGATGTAAGTAAACTTAAAGTACATACTTTACAGGCGACTCGATGTGGACACAGCTTGCCAAACCCCAATGGAGGGGATATTTTCCGAAGTAAAGTCACGACATCTAAATGCTTTATTCGACCTCTGGAAATTAAAAGAAAAGAAATGACATTCAATTAAAAAAAACTTCCCAATATATGAGATACAGTAAAAAAAAGGTGTTGAAATGATGAATTGATTGATAATTAAATCAATAATTAATTAAAATGCATGCAAGCAAATTATTATTCATTACAATGAAAAGTATCCAAATTTGTGAATGATCTGTTTTCTTATAAGAGACTCGGAAAGTGTTCACTTCAGAGATAAAACAATACTTACTTTGCCTCAGGGTCATATTCTGACCAGAGTCGTACAAATTCGTCCAAGTGGTGGGGTCCTAAAATTGACCAATCTCTGGTCAAATAATCAAAGTTGTCCATAATGACAGCAACAAATAAGTTGATGATCTGAAATGTAAAATTAAGAAATTTTTGATTTAATAAATAATATTTAGAAACCAAAGAAAGTGAATAAAATAATTGATAAACGGTTACAAATTAAAAATTTTATTATGAAATTTTCATAAAGCCAAATTCCCATAAAAGGTGTCTTGCTGTGGAACAATGGTTAACATCTTAGATAGTGTTTACTGGGTGCTCCACACTATGCTAAGCTCAGTAAGCAATGGTTAGCAAGCTCATCTCACAGACCATTTATACTGTAGTGAGTTCAACCTTCACTGGATGCCCCACATATATGGCCTTGTGCCAGACTAAGCAAAGCTGAGTGCCTTGTCATGGAGTATTTGATTATATTTTTGTACATTGATTTTATTTGATGGCTGATTTTTCCAGAAATTAAAATAATTATGTAATATATACAAATATTACAATATATTCAAGATTTTACTTATAGAAATGGGTGGGGTGTGATCACATTATAAACAAAAATTAATATACTAATTGGCCTTGTGGTGTCGTGTATAATGTTTTACAATTGAGTCAATATTGCGCTTTCTTTTTTTAGTATAAGCAAATTTTTGTGCAAGACCGTCAATTGAGAATGATATACGGATGTGTCTCTCTGAAACTGTGCCTAGAATTGAGTTACCTATTGGAAAGAGCCAAACTCATCCATCTCATTAAAAATGTAACATTAAATTAAATGAAATTACTAACAAATACTAAATGTCTACCGTCTATTCTGTGGTACTGCCGGACAGGACCACGGTTGCTAACTCATTTTAATTTTTTGGATCCAAAATTTGAGGCAAATAAATCTTTAAAAATCTAAATTCTCCAGAAAATAATCTGAAATATAATCTAAAAATATACTACATATATTTATAAATCAATCTACTGAAACCGTTTTAAGCACTGGGTAAAGTCAAAAGTTTAAAAAAATGGTTCAACTGAAAATCAACCATTGTAAAATAACAATAGATTCAATACATTTTACCTACAGAAATGGGTGGGAGTGTGGTCACATTATACACAAAAATACAATTTTAAGCATTCTACTTATAAAAGTAGAGGTTTGTACACAAAAAGTAAATGGTGAGGTTGAAGATGTGCGATAACCATTGAAGACAATCAGTTAAAATGAGATCATAATGGTTGATTGAATAATAAGTTTAATCAACAGGAAATTGCCCTGAGCAAAAGAAAATAAAGTTTGACTTACCAAAAAGGAACAGAGTACATAGAAGGAAATAAAATATGGATATGCAAAGTTGGTACCACATGGTGAAGAATTTGATTTAACTCTGTGATCACAGAAGACATCATTGCTATGGACACAGGATAGCATCACTTCTTGCCATGCCTCACCTGTGGCAGATCTGCAAGAAAATTGGGAAAATATACATTTGGTTAGAAAATGAAAGTAAAAAAAACAGAACTGATTTTTATCTTCTACCTGTTTCTACATCATTGATTTCAGAAGGTTAAAACCACTTTTTAGGCTACTTTTGGTCTGTTTTCTTCTTTTTAAAGCACTAGATTTCTGACAGCTCTAGCACTATTTGACGCATCATTTTTCTAGACTTCTGACAGCTCTAATTCACAATCTATTTGACCTAGAATCATGAACATTTGCATGGAGCATCCCATCGATGTGCGGAAACGATTTCCAGTGTTAGAACTTTTTTTTGCAAATCTAAATTTCGTTTTTGGGACACTAATACTTTTCCGAGAGCTATAATTCATAAAATATACGGGCAATAGCCTCGAAATGCTTTAGTTAACAAAGTGTCATTGTGGGCATAAAGTAACACATCAAATTTGTGCTGTAACTAAATTATAAACAGATCCTCCATTTCTTGGCCATTGTATATTTCTATAGTTCAGGTAACTCTAAAATATATGCTTGTAGGTAATCAATATTCAGTTAACAAAAAATAAAGTTTGATGTGGATATAGAGTGGGGGATCATGGGTAGTAAGATTGTGATATGCTGATTTTCCAAGTTGGGAGTGCCTATTTATCAAAAATTTGCATTTGAAATCCTGGTAAGGGCTGGGAGAGCAACTCTTAGCTTTTAAACGTAACAAATATTCACCATTTATAAAAACCAACAAAAACTGTTGTAATACAATAATATTCTATTTTAACTCATAAGAATCGACTGTGACACAGGTGTAACATACAATTTAATTGACCACTGTGACACAGGTGTAACATACAATTTAATTGATCTGCACAGTCTCTTATAAAATATTATATTTTATCCTTGATTTTAACTCATGAAGTGTACTAAGTGACATCTACTGAACATCTTGGTGCAGTTATATGACTGTGTGTCAATTTTCCTACCCGGAATCCCACATAATGTTCCTTCAAGTAGAAATGGGTCTGGGTTCTTATGGGTTAATTGTCTTGAATAAAGACTTGAATGGAAATAGAGATTATTCTTGTTGAAAGTTGCCACATTTCAGTTAAAGTAGTGCAATAATAAAATGGTAAATATTTTGTCACTTGGTGCTCAGTGCATCAGGCTCACAGACCCTCAGTTTATCAGACTTGAAGGAATTTCTCCAGTAGTTTACAAAAATTGCATTTTATAAAGACATTTATTAGTTGAGAGTCTATATCTGCCCGGCGCCGATGTGAGCGACTGCTAAATGAGCGGCCTAAATCGTAAATGTGAATAAAGAAACAAACTCTGTGCGGGGATCGAACCTGCATCCATCTTGGAAGCTACCTTATACGGAGGTACTGCTCTACTGACTGAGCTAACAAAGATCTCATGGTAGGCAGGAGTCTTTTAATCCTACACTTTGTTGGCTTCTCCATTCTCATGTTCGTATGTTAGGCACGAATACAATGTGGCTCTTGATATCGACAGTATGAAATCAAATGATGGATAATTTTTATATCTGACAGAATAATTGTCATATTTTGTCAGATATAAAAATTATCCATCATTTGATTTCATTTTATAAAGCATAGAATACAGTGCTTTGTTAATGTAGCTTGTTGGATTATAGAGAAAAACTGGAACTGACCTATACATGAAGCATAATGATTTATTTAATATTAACTAAGTTTAGGTTTGTATGGCACAAAGTTGAATAGAAGTAAATGGAGCTAGGAAGATTGTGTTGCACCAATCTCCAAAGTGAAATAAAATGGAGAGAAGTGCAGTTTAATCGTTAGAGTTTGTGGCTTTGTGCCAGGCAAAGATAAGCCTAGTAAATAAGGAAAACTAATTTTTAGTATTTGAACTTTCAAAATGTCTTCCGTACCTGAATAGTACGAGGACAGCTTGTGGGAAGGTTTGGAAATTGTTGTTTCGATGGATTTCAGTGTCTTCATTGAGGGCGATTCTGCCAAACATCTGCAAAACAAAAGGAGGATGGCCAGGATGACAACAATAATTGGCAGAAATCAATCACTTGAAAAAAGGTAATCAACATAACAATCAAAGTGAATCTGAATCGTCTGAACTGGAGGTGAGGGTCAAAACTTGTCAAAAACTATGAACAAAATACAGAAATCTGTTCAAAGTCCCTTGAAGATTAGCACATACTAAATATACCAAGTAGATCAACTAATTTTGTTGGTAAATCAAGAGACATGGAAGACACCATTTTTCAGTTGCAGGTCTTCGTTGTGTTTTTTTGTTGTTATCAAATAAAAGGAAGAGGAAGCAAGAGATTGTGGATTATTATCATTGGAAGCTGGGTTGCCAGATATGACTGATTTCAGATATCGTGTCCTTTTTTCGCCCTGTATGTCCGATTAAAAATTTAAAAATTCGGACATCCAAAATTGTCCGATTTAAGACCCCACTCAGCTTTGCAAACTTTGATATTTTATATCTAAATTTAGATGTTTTTAGATATCGGATATCAGTTCTAGCCACTTTTAGCTATTTATTTTCATTATTGTGATAATAATCTGGCTACTTTTAGCGATTATTAGCTATTTATTTTAATTATTGTGATAATGTTCTAGCTACTTTTAGCCATATCAGCTAATTTTGCCATCAATTTTTTTCTATCCAAATTTGACAGATCTGGAGCAGGGTTGACCGAGTGTGTCCGATTTTTGGAAAACTCGTGTCTGATTTTGAGAAAACTGATCTGGCAACCGTGATTGGAAGATACAATGAAAGCATGATGTATGTATGAAAGAATGAAGGAATGAAGAAGAAGAAATATTACCATTGTGTAAATATATAAATAATGACCTGAATATTATAATCTCCTGTCTATTAGAAACTGTCAACATAGGTTTCTTCAGTTTTTAAGTGGGTCTGTCTGGCTATGCATGTATGTGTCGTGCGTACAGGCCACAGTAATCGAGCTAGAGGGCCAAAAATATAAACATTTACTCTTTATTATGTCTAGAAAAATCGTTTCTTTTGTTTTTGGAAAATTCCCCCAAAATAGGTTTTTAGTGGGGGGTTCAATTTATGAAGTACGTTTATCCTAAATCGGTCCCTTAGTTTGTGTCTGGCAGCATTCACACATGTTTTTTTGAAAATTCAGACTTTTTTTAGCAATCACCGCCCAACAAAAGGTGAAAGAAGTAATTTATTCATTGATCACCCCCAACACAGCATGCTGCCAAAAGACATTGGTCACATGATTGTTTCTATTCAGTGACTAACCATACCTGTCACTTAGTAGATTAGACATTGGATGATAGAATGAAAGTGTGACATACATATCCAGGAATGAATAACAGAGAGAATGAGGAGAATATTAGAGTCATTTAAATACTGTCAAGATAACTGACGGCCATTTTCAAGTTTTGATTGAGATTCACAACTATTCTTACAACGGGAGAAATTGCTAAGCTTTATTTTGCCAGTACAACTTCCGATTTGCCAAAGTTGGCAGTTTTAATAAATGAATAAAAGAAAGACTTCAAGACCCCAAGACTCACCTGCATGCCAATGACTGCGTAGATGAAGAACAACATGACAATCAACAGTGCAACATATGGCAGTGCCTACAAAATAGAAGCAGACAATCAAGTGAATTTAGGAGCTCAACATAAAAAGTTACAATGCAAAACAAATAAAAACAAAACACAAATATATTTTGCTCAAAGAGATTTAAATCATTGCATTAGAAAGTATTTCTCAAAAGTGTTTCTACAGATTGAAGCAAAATTTAGAGGTTGTAATTAAAAGAAGAAAAAAATGTCTTACCTGAAAAGATTTGATGAAAGTCCAAAGTAATGTGCGGATACCTTCTCCTCGGCTTAGCAGTTTGACCAATCTCATGACACGGAAAAGACGGAAAAAATTTATACTGATGATCGGAGACCCGGGCTGCAAAAGACGTCAAAGCCTAATAAGACATTTGCACAATGACCAAAAAACGGTTTTGTACAACTAAAAGACGAAAATAGTGAGTACCACCTGTTGCATTTGCAATAATAAATAGAAATAAAAGAAAGAAATTTGTCAAAAATCTTTTATTTCAAAACTCATTTTTTGCATTAAAATTGAGAGAGAAATGTTGAGAATTTAGAATCATGAAAACTCATTCCAATAAAAGTTCCTTTCTGTTTGGAAATAAGTTAAACTTTGTATTCAAGTAGAACAATCCTAGGTCTTGATAATCTTATTACTGTATTCGATGGCATATAATCCCCCACCCTTTCAGTGGGGAATATTAAGAAAGAAAAAAATGCTGTAATTTACAAGAGAAAACAAAAGCAGCTTAACTTCACATACAAGACCTGGGGAGGGGGATTTTTAAAAGCAAATTTGGGGAAAAAAAGTGTCTTATATGCCATCAAATACAGTAATTGTTAACTGATATCTTGATCACTTTTAACAGTGAGGCAAGAATATAATTATGATTTTATTCAAGATGGGTTCTTTACTGACTGTGGAACTACTTTTCAAAGAGGGCAGTTTTAAGGTGAAGCATTTACTTTTGACATTTCAGAATCGAATACAACTCATTAAAAATGGGTTTGTGTCTTTTCATGGCAAAAAGAAATTATTATTAAAATAGATGAGAAATAAAAGCATATTTTTTTTAGAAAAGAAAAAGTCAAACTCCTAAAATTGTCATATGATTTCCATTTTAGAACATGACAACAAGTGGTAGCAGAACATTTAGCAAAATATAAAACCAATCATTTCAGGAAAACAATAATAACGACACAAAGTGATTGTTTATATACTTCTTTAACATAATTAATAGATTATTAAGTAGCAATAATAATAGTTTTATTATTAAGCCATACCTATAATAAATGAACTCTTAATAACAAAAAGGTTATTATGCATTTTATATACAATTATATACAATTTAAATACCATACATAATTTAAAACATTGCAATAATTTTATATATCTTGATAAAGATTACAAAAACAAGCAACTTTTTTCCAGATCAACAGAAAACTAATTATGCTCTCAGTTTCAGGAATATTAGCACATTTAGAATTAAGAAATCCTGAAATTACGAGTTGGCAAAATCTACTTTGGTTACATTTATAATTTTAGATATGCTTTATATCAGTACACATGGAAAATATAATAGATTATATATCTATAGATATATAAGAATCATAACATATTTTTGATAATCATTATCTAAGTAGAAACATTAGGTTAAATTAGTTTACTTGCAGAATTCTGAAGAGAGCAATAAAGAAATTTAGGTATTTGTAACTAAAGGTTTTTTTAACTAAAGTTAAGAACTTTTGCAAAAGGTCATTCAGATTGTTTTAATGGCAATAGAAATCAACAGCAAAACAATACAAATATCAGATTTAGTAAACAGATGACAAAAAAGTTCAAAATAAAAAGTCGTTTCTTCAAATGGTAAAATCAAGTTACCACACAAATCAGATACAACTGAAAAACTTGAAAACATTCAAACATTTTGTGAATGCATGATAGTTAGAGGCAAACTCTTTTACCTTGCAATCAAATACAATTTCTCAATTGATAAATGATTCAGTCATCTTGAAAATAAATCACAAGATATGACAACCATATTGCTTTTATTAATGCAAAACTAGCTATTTGGGTTGTGTATCTGGTTTCAACAGATGCATTCTGGGAATTTTTTCAGACCTTAACATTTCCTTTTGAGCTGAAGATAAAGAGGTTAACTAAGATACATAAGGGACAACATATTTTACAAGTTATACATTCTGCATTTACTGATCCATTTTATCCTGGATCTAATCAGTTCTTTAGCTTGTGTGCTGATCATCTTTAACAAGAGTTTCTTTATGGGGTGAGATTGCAAACCCAATCCTCCATTTTTCTTGCTATTTTTATCCATAGCTGGGGTGAAGGGGAAGAAGTGGATTCTACTCCTATCCTTCTCCTAGACTGATTGCTAAACAAGTCTAGAGAGCTTAGTCTGCACTGTTATTTTACCCATAGCTGGACGGAGAAGAGATAGATTCATGCCTTTCCCAAGAGCATTAGTGCAACACAAACGGCCTTGGCCGGAATTTGCAGTTGGCTCGCAGATTCCATTTTCTGTGCCAGCAACCATTATGCCACTCCACCCTCCACTGAAGACTACAGAAACATTTTGGAGCTGTTTGTGGGAATTTGATTACCCTGGGAAGATTTTTGCAATAACACGTTACCCCAGCGGACTTGGCATTTTTGTACTAAGCAAGCCTGAAAATAGATTGTTAGTGTGAAAGTAAGACTGCTTGTATCAATATTACACTGATGGCTTTGGGAAAGGCATGAATTCAACTCTCCCTGTATTTTGTCCATGTTCTTGCCACTGCTACATCAAACCATGATGGTAAACAGAAAAGGGTGGGTGAGTGAATACAGGAGCAATCCACTCTCCCATAATTACCTTCTTTCCCCCGGTGGATTAAATAAAGATTTGGTTTTAAATTCTCAGGATTCCTAATATGACAGATACCTGAAGAAGGCCGGAGAATACAATGGATGGAACATTGCGACTATAACAACCAAGAAGAGGACACTAGTCCAAATAGATTAACATATAATAATCATCTCATTTATTATATGGATTGTTGATAATTCAGAATGGAATTTCTTACAAGGGACCATTAATTTGACATGGAGTTTTCTAGGTCGACCATTTCAAAAACAAATCAATAATTTTAGTCGAATAAATACTAGAGTTTTCAGGCTTGCACATAGGTCAGCAGCAGTTGTTTTTTCTGGCCAGGGGGTGCAGTGTTCGCTTGATCATGGAGTTCCCTTTCTTAAAATAAACATTTTACTCACGCATATACAGAGTGTCCCAAAAGTAACGAAAAAATTAAAAAATTAATATTTTAGTTTGTTAATTTTAAGAGAGAGAGCGAGAGAGTGGGTTATAGAAATAGAGAGATATATAGAGATAGAGAAATAGAGAGATAGAGAAATAGAGAAACAGAGAGAGAGAGAGATAGTATCTCTTTCTTGCTTCCTCTTTATTAATAATTAACAAACTAAAAATATTAGTTTTTTTAATATCTTTGTTACTCTTGTGATAACGTATATGTCCTTAAAAGGTATATAAAAAAGATTTTTAAAAAAAGAAAAGAAAAAATAATACGCAAAGAAATAAAATTAAAAAATAAAATCTTCATTTGTTGTTGTTGTTGTTGTTTTTACCCTAAAATATAATCACATATCTTCAAGTAGCAAAAGCAAAGCCTTAGAAAATCCTAATTGGCTATGGTATCGCCTCACATATCAAAGTGTCACTGTTACACACATTATTTGATCAAGAGTATTCCACTTTCAAAGAGTTTCTCTGACAACTGAACTCCTTGTTTATGTTGTTAAAACTACATTTCGGCTGATCCATTCTTGGGCCTTCTTCAGGTGTGTTATCTGAATGTGATGGTGGTAAACAGAAGATTTTTTTCTCCAATAGCAGCATAGGATTCAGGTGTTTTTCTTTCCTTATTAGGCCAGGATTTCCATACATGGTTCCTGTTCCCTGAATCCTACATCATTTGGATAGTACACCTGAAGAAGGCTGTAGAATGAATCGGCCGAAATGTCCTGTTAATAACATAACAATAATTAAACAACAAGAAGGAGTTCAATCTTCCGAAAAATTCTTTGAATGTTAATGACCCTTCTCAAAACTATAAACAGTATTTCACTTTGTTTTAGTCAATCAATACCTTCTTCATCTTTTCTTGGGTCAGTGAACAATTTTTGGCTGTTAAGGACTGTTAAGGACTATCTGGGGGTTGTGTGGGTGGGGACAGACAGGTTTTATCAAGGTAGGAGACTGATACTCATAATCTTTCTAAGTTGTGGTGTTTTTATTGGGAAGATTAAAAAAAAGCAAAGAAAAGTACCAAGCAACATCTAAATACCATTTGTATGCAACATATCCTTGATGAAGGCTGAAGCACATATCAGCCGAAATGCGATAAAATAAAAATAACTAACAGAGATGAAGATAAATAATAGTCTGAACAATAATAATTCATTTTAGAACTTCATATAACAGATATGAAAGCGTACTAAATCTTTTAATGGGCAAATGAAAACTCACCCAGTACAGATTTTTAAAGAAATTCTCTGCTTCAGAGCAAAGAATAGAGGAGATACAAAATTCCTCAAATTTGGTCAATATAGATCTCGGTGCTACATAAAGATGCAAAAGGGATTATTCAATAAAACTCGCTATCTAGTTCTAAACTAAAATTTAAATGAGAAGTTTTCCTAAATTCTCTAGCACACAGACAAAACATTTCTGTTATTTTATCCGATTATCTAAATGACACCAAATGTTTTAAATACAGGTATACCTTGATTAGTGCGGTTAATTTGTTCTAAACTTTTCCGTACTATTCAAAACAGCACTGTTCAAGTCTTATTATAATTTAATGCTTCTTTTTTTTCCAGCTTATGTTTGATTACATTAATTTGTACAGCAATACTTTAACCGCACGAATAATGCACTATTCGAAGTATTCTTGTATATGAAAATAGACCCAGTTTTGGCTCTTGGTTTGTCTCATGCAACGTTTTAATTTGGCTCTTGGTTTGTCTCATGCAACGTTTTAGATCTTAAAAAGCTTGTTTACTGATATCAAAAGTTTGTCTACAATTTGTGATAAAAAACATGGCAACAGAAGACTGACATTGATCGATGTTATCAATCTAAAAATATTATCAATATAAATATAAAATATATTATAAATTATTATATACTGATTAACCAAAAAGTTTGTTCTGCTTTTGTTGTTAACTGGCATTAGGAATGTTAAGTTTTAACTAACTTCATTCAAAAAGATTGGTTTTGATTGTATTGTGACAGCTGCCATATCAACATGCATTCTTTCAAAGAAATTGTCAAAATTGGCCTATTTTTATTTATTCATCTAACATTCATGGTAAAAGAAAATAAGCAACATTTTCAACATATTATTCTCCTCTTTTACTTGAGCTACAAGCGCTGTACGGCTGGCAGAAGATCAAATCTAACCATATAGACTTGCTCTTCATTTTTTCCTTATTGTGTTTTATGGACAAACTGGTTCTCATAAGATCACTGGAGTTAAGCAATGTCGAGCCAAAGGGGTGACCGTCTAGGAATACCATAAGCAACCTGGGATCAATCCCTGACCAAGTCATACCCAAGACTTTAAAAATGTTACTCAATGCCTCTCTGCTAAAAGAGTAGGACTAATGGTTAGTGGTTGCTGAACCAGGGATGGGAGTTGCACCCACCCCTGGCTGATAGGATAGTAACAAAAAGAAAGAAGAGACTTTGGGTCGCCTCTGATTACGGTCAATCAGCCGACCAGTCAGCCATTTTGTTTTACAACTGTTTTAAGACAAGTGAAACAGAAGAGGAATCTGAATGCAGTAGGGGTGAAGATATTAGCCAAGATAGATATTCATCCATAAAACAACAACAACCACGGACAGAACTGCACAACAAGAAGAATAAAACAACAACAACAACAACGGAAGGAAAGAAAAGTGTAGCAAGCATCAAACAGAAAATTCTGAGATGCTGGAAAAGCTTTAAATAAACAAAACAACACAGCACGCATCAAGGTTGAAGGAAGAGGAAGAAAAGAAAGAAGACTGTTTTGGATAAACATTTTCTTGGCATTCATAAATTTACTGCAGGCATGAGCATTAAAACTGAATTCAAATTTGGTTTAGTTCAGTTTTGCATTGATTTAAACAAAATATTTTCTTTTTTTTCAGGTAACCGAACTGATGATAAATACACAGTCATTTAACAATTGGACCTATTAAGACACTTAATATCTGAATTAAAATGTCTCAGACTTGTAAAAGAGATTTACAGAACATATATATCCCAGCAGTCATAGAAACCTCACGATATATATGTCCAAGGAATCTCAAAAGGTTTTTTTTCACACACACGCACTCACGCACAGTTATGTTCTTAAAAAAAATTATTTTTTAAAGACTGGGTAGATTGGAATCAGTATTTTATTTAATACTTTCATTTATCTCTAAAATCACAACTCATCAATGCCAAATCGATTCAGTCAAAGCTTCAACTGGTTGTGATCTCATATTTTTCGTCACTTTGATCAAATTTGATGTTAGTTATTTGGTTGGAGGTTAGTACATTTTATTAGTAGCACAAAAGAAATGTCACACTAATTTCAAGTTTCTACTACGTCAAAGAGAAAAACCGAAACCATGACTTTATTAATCAAACACGACATTCCTTCCAGGTAATCAATAATTTCTATTGATTAGAAATTATTTATTCTCTATTAATTAAATGCATTACAGCCAAGACAAAAAAATGACTACACTTCTCCGCTAGTCATTTCAAATTCTACTATATAGCACAAGACCCAAACTGGGGAGTAGCCCTCCCACAATTGGACAGATTTTGAGGGCAAGAGGTGAGGGTGAGGAAGGACATGCTGAAATTGAATGAGACATAATCAAGCCAAAACTTTACTAAAAATTTCAACTTTCATGGGTTGTACTAAAAGTTAACTAACTAGAGAAGTTTAGTTGAAAATTCTGTTAAAAACTTGGATTTTATTAACTACATAGCATTGTTTTTGCTTACAGTTCTATGAAATGAGGAATTATCATTATTATACACTGATTTACTCTGAGTAACCAGCCTGGCAGTCATGAGTTCAATCTCTGGGCCAGGTAGTGCCATAAAAGTCATATACTCTGGTTCAGTGGAAGAGGCAGACAAGCAACATCACAAGGACAAATTAATTAGGAAGAATTAACTGATACAAGATATCCTCCATCATGGACAGCGGAATGAGAACAATCTACCTTTGTGGATTGAATAAAGGGTTCAGTTCAAAATTCCCAGATGGTTACTAACTACAACAGCCACCTGAAGAAGGCTGGATGGTACAATGGCCGAAACCTTGAGACTATAACTACCAAGATAAGAAGACTAGTCAGAGTAAATCAGTGTATAATACACAGCATTGGACAAGATTAGTTTTCACATGTATTTGTCTGACAAGGTAAAGTTCTGGTGAAATGATTCTATTTTAATTCCATTCATTTCAGAACAAACACAAAACTTCATTTCCAACAGGGTTTAATGTTCAGGCAAAGAAACCAAAATTAAAAATGTGAAATTTTCATCAAGTTCCTCCAAGCCAGGTACAAGGGACTGGCATTATGTTGGTCTGCTTGGTGGATGAGATCATGGCATATTTCCCACTGGCACCAGTATTAACTGGTAAAATCCAAGATTTTGGATGCTGATTTTCCAAGCAGGCAGGCCCTTGCCACTTGGAAGATTATCCCTCATTTAGTCTTTAGCCATACTAAACTAAGTAAATATCATGAAACTGATTCATCACTTGGTTAATATAAAAATACAGAGGAAACCTCTTATTGTGATCACTTTGGGAGAGAGTCTTTTAGATAAAAATAACCGGCTGATAACATTAAGCAAAATATATAAAAATTAGAACATTTACATTCATTGTTATAAATTTATATTCATTGTTACAAATTCATTTTTATGTTATTAAATTCATGTGATAAACAACTTTACATTATAAAAAATAATATGAAATATTCTAATATAATTTTTGATTCATTTTAGTTTAAAGTGTTTGGGACTGACTGATTTTGATAACAATAACCATTTGATAACATTATCTGTAATATTAATCAACGGCTCCCTCTGTAGTGAAATTGCTATGAAACATAGAATCTAAAACCATTGTGCAGAGGCAGACAGACTTTGTGTTCCTAATTGTAGTTTTTTTTCTTCAAATCTTATCAAAGTTGTATCATCTTTCTTAAATATTATAGCTGCATTGTATGTCCCTAAGAGCTTTGCTATTTGTGGCAATATTCTATCTAGAAGAGGTTTAAAGACTTATATTCTGATCTCCATGGTTTCAGAGACAGATGGGCTGTTTGAGTCAGATTATCAGATGGTCACAGACAACTCAACAAAATACTTCTGACCCATTTATTATACACCTACCATGTCTTTCAAGTACCATATATTGATAGAAACACAAACAGTAAATATGACTAAAGTGTTTTGATCAAATTTTGGTCGGATTAAATAATGACAGACTTACAGGACTTGTATGTGCAGAATGGGTTGAGAGAAACACATAATAAATGTCAATAAAATGTTTTGATCAAATGTTCGTCCGATTGAGGGAAGGTCAGACTACAAGACTTGTACCTGTACAATGGATGGATCGATAGATAGACACAAACAAATAGTTTACAGGAAAACTTTTTTGATCAAAACCTTTTTGGCATTTTCGATGGAATCTTACCGTCCACTCTCCAATTAAAAATAAGGATTTATGAATGCATTTATGAGAGAAAAAAAATTGAAGTGGCTTATTAAAAATTCAATCATCATCACAATTATTTCACACAACAAAAAAGAAGACATGTAGATACATACAACTTATTTCAGCATATACAGGAATTATGATGTATATGTGTGTG
>VCCN01003719.1:177551-200111 GCA_006491835.1 Architeuthis dux
TTGTTAAAAATGAAACCTGTTTATTACATTGACATGTTTCACCACGTATAGCAACTTCTTCTGAATGTGAAGGAGAGCCTGGACTGACTTTTTTTAGACACTCATAAAACCATCTTGGGTAATTAAGATTAATGACTTTTCCAAATTGATAACATCTTAACAGCTGATCAATCCCATAGTATGTCCTTCACATTCTGAAGAAGTCGCTAAACGTGGCGAAACATGTCAATGTGATAATCAGGTTTCTTTTTTAACAAATTCACTTTCCACATTGTCTTTTTAACATATATATATATATGTCTGCACACATGTATACACATATTAGCACGCACTCATATTTACATGCAAATGCTTGCACACACATACACACACATTTATGAGGAAGGCCCAGTCCAGCACAGCCCGTCCAGCCCTGCTATTAAAGTGCTGCCATTTAAATGCTATGACAGGTTCAGCACCGCTGTTTCAGCTCCCCTACCAAATCTAATATTTCTAGTTACAACCTCTAAATTAAGCTTCAATCTTTTTTTAAATCTTTGGTTACTACTTCCCTTGTTACACTGACACGGACACCATTAAGCTATAAATTCTATACAATATACCTAGATAGTATTGTAACAAATTGTCAAAAAATATTTATCTAGGTAGTTTGTTTCAGCAATAACAATTAATGTAATTCATTATAGCCGTTCCTTATATATTGCTTGCTACTGTATATAAGCCTATATAGGGTATCCCTAAACAATTATTGATGCAATTAGATCTAATAAATATAGACATATGCAATGCGTTACATGGAAATGGACAAAAGTCACATTGAACCTTACATGTAACGCATTGCATATGGCTATGTTTATAAGATCAGTAGTTTGTTTATTGCATCAATAACATTATTTTGGGACAAATCGGGCGTTACTTTTGGGACACCATATATATATATATATAGTGGATACGGTTAGACAATGTGGAAAAGAATGAATGAGAAAAGCGTGTTACATCTCAAACATGTTTATTATCATGAAGATGTTTGAGACGTAACACGCTTTTCCACATTGTCTAACCATATCCACCATTCTGTCGGATTCCCTCACATCCATACAACATACACACACACATGCACACCCTTTGATGTGATTAACTTATTTTAATTAACAATTTTAATATTCACTAATACAAAAAGCTACAAATATCTTTATAGATTTTACAGTATATATTTTAGTCTTAGACCATTAATTGAATCAATGATATTTGTTAAATCAAATTTAAGCAATAAACAGATATATTATTAATTTATACAAGCTGAGTCAAAAGTCGTGCATTTCCTTCTTATTTAACAATAACATTCAATGACATCTAAAATTACACAAATAAAAATGAAACATTTTTTGACATGCTCAAGCACAGAATTTTACAAATAATTAACATGAAATCTTATATGGGAAAAATACTTTTTTAGAACATTTGACAGCATTACTAGATTATTTTGTACCATAAAGAAAACAGTTACCAAGATTGACAGATTAAAATACAAAATAACTGCGTAAAAATACAACAAGAATATCTGTCGGTACTTTCTCCACAATTTATTTGGAATTTTCCTTAAGTATAAATGACTGTGTCAATAGTAAAAAAGATAGTAAAATCTGGTCTTTTAAAGAACTAACTAAAGAAATTTAAGAATGCTACACAAACCAAATTATTTAAAAAAAATCTTTTTAAATAATTTGGTTTGTGTAGCATTTTTAAATTTGTTTTTATGAGGAAAAAAATGTCTATCAATGTTGTTCTTTTAAAAACACTCTTTCCCAATATTGTAAGAATTAAATATAAAACAAATATATTTACTTTTAAAGTGCAAAACTTTTGACTCGTGAAACAATGACTACAGTGAAAATATTCATGCACTGATTTTGTGCAAAACTAAATCTTTTAATTATTTTCCATGCTTAATTTACTTTGGTCAAAACTGACAAAAAGAATTTTGATCAATTTGTTTCATTATTTTCCAAGTTAAATTAGAGTTTAACTTTTGTATCATTTAAAAAACCGTTCCAAATATTACAGAACACATACATTGAAATTCTATTAATAAGTTGACATTCTGGTTAGTAAAGTGTAAATATCACGTACTAAGATGATATTCAGTTCATTAATTACTACAGATTTAATGATTGCAGTTCAAAAAGAAAGTAGCTCAACTGTTTTGAAGAACTCTAAAATTGAGCTTGATATCCAAAAATGCAGTTGCAAAATTAATGAGATGTAAGTTAGTATGTCAGTTCTGACCATCATTTTCAAATAAAACATCCAAGTTAAAAAATACTTTGAAAAAAAAAGTCTACAAATATCTATGATGTGTGTGTATATTTATATACACATGTGTACACAACATACTATCTTGCATATCTTAATATAATTACAACTAAGTCAGTATTTACCTTTCAGATTGAATAAAAATGATTTTTATTTTTATTAAGCCATAAAATGACTTCTTTTGGGAGATTAATTTGTCTTTTTCTTTATTTCTATTAAACATCCAGTTTAAAATTTCAGAATTTCAAAAGTGATCATTATCAAGGGTTGAAAAAATAAAAAAATCACTTTCCCAATTCCTTTGAATGAATTTGAGAGGCTAATCCCAGTTTAATAATTTCAAAAAGTTATGAAAAAAGATCAATCTGTTTGCCAGAGAAGCCATTTTCTTTGCAGCATTTCCCATATTTCAGTTCATAAAAATTCTAGTGTCAATTGTGTTTCTCAAACACGTCATCATCTGTTCAAACAACTTGTTGGCCTTCATTCAATAATTAACTACTAACCCATTGTACCTGGTCAAGAAGTTTTAACTCTTTTTTACCACATTTGACTCCATTCAGAACAGGATCCAAGGAGCATAGAAATGATTTGTTCATCTAACAGTAATTTTTAATGATAGAAAAGGTTTGAGAGTTATGTTGCATGATCACATGATCACACAGATACTTCTCAAAACCATCGGTTTTAAACTGATATAACTTGCATACACTTCCTTATGGTCAGATAAAATGGATGAAATATTCACTCATCATAATCTGTCAATTTTAAATGAAGTTAATCCAAGAGAATGCTGTCAGTTCGAGAAGGTAATATCAAATCAAATCTTGCTGACCTCTCACACTGATGGGAAATGTACATCTCAGCCATGAGGTGAACCCAATTGGAAAGCAAATATTAAATGTCATGAATGATTGTCATTGTTGGCAAAATCAGACATCACTCGGAACTTTTTCATGAATTATCCTCATTCTTAATTCATGAAAGGGTTGCCATGGACACCAAGGCCCAGTTAATCAACACCATCTTTCTGCACACATTAACCTACCAGTGTCAGATGTGGACACTGACCAAAGTCCAGGAGAGGAAAATCACCACATGTGAGATGAGAGGCCTCAGATGAGCAGCAGATAAGATGAAGCGATTTAATTAGCAATCAGAAAAATCAGAAAAATTGTCGGAGCTATGCCAGTCCACAAATTCATCCAGCACCAGAGAATTAAATGGTTTGGACACCTGATAAGAATGACAACTGACCAACCAGTGTTCAGGAGCCTACAATGTCAAAAGTTTAGCCATCTGGGCAAGAAGATAACCTCGATTAGGAGCATGGCAGAAATGCTCAAGTCCCATGGCCTGTCTGTTACAGAAATAACCCACCAAGCCATCATCTGCCATCTCAACCAATAATTGGAAAAACATCATTTTTGTTGTCACCAGATTTGAACCAATCAATATTTTTTCTAGATGTTTTTTAATTGACCTGCTGGAGGTCAATATCTTTTCTAGCCGTTTTTTTAATTGACCTGCTGGAGGTCAATATCTTTTCTAGCCGTTTTTTAATTGACCTGCTGGAGGTCAATATCTTTTCTAGCCATTTTTTAATTGACCTGCTGGAGGTCAATATCTTTTCTAGCCATTTTTTAATTGACCTACTGGAGGTTAACATCAAATTTGTCACCTCTTGATCCAGATCACCATGGACCCAGTGGTAGAGTACTCGCCTCCGGTTTTGGTAGGCCGTAGCTTCCATCCATGATGAGTCATACCAAAGACTTTAAAAATGGTACTCAATGCCTCTCTGCTAAGCACGCAGCATAAAGAGTAGGAGTGAGGAAGCCTGGAGAGGGATGGGCTCCATCAAGTTATCTTGCCCAAGACACACCTGTGAAAACTTGGTCCAGTTTGAGAAAGAAATTGAAATTATTTTATAGCAAAGTTGAAGCAGGAAACAAGAAGACCAAAATAATCAGAAATGAAATTTAAATTTAAAAAAAAAAATCCAGGTTTCCCCTGCTCTCTGAAAGTAGTTCCTATAAGCTGAAATGACGTAAAACAAAGAAGCAATCATCATTAATTTATATAGGAAGAATTTTTAAGCATTCCCAGACCCCCAAAATAACCTTGTGTGAAATGTTCACAACAATTGACAATGCTGCAAGGATTGCAGAAAAGTATGAAGCTCTATCACAGAAGGTTTTTCGTAAAGCAAAGTGGTATAAAACTAACTTTTGAAAAGCAGGGGACAAATTCCCAAGTCCTAAACTTGTAAAATTAGAAATGATATGCAATGAAGTGTGTGAGTGTGTGTATATATATATATATATAAAAATGTAAGAAAAAAAAGAAAGGTGAATCTGAGAAATAGAGAACTATGTAGTTCGTAAAATTTGCAAGAGTTTATTTCATACAAAGATGGTCACATGACTTAGCATGCTCAACCTTCACATGCTTACTGTTATTTTTTTCTATCCAGTGGGAATTTAATTTTTCCATAACTTTTGCCTTTATTAACAAAAACCTTGCTTACTTAGAACTTAGAGTTTTTCAGACTTGATATCATTTTTCTTTTTGCATTCGTTTTTTACCACAAATGTTGGCCAATCCATTCTATAGTTATAGATATGAAGCATCACCGGAAGGTAAGTGAATTGAAAGAGGATGCATACATTAGCTTTGCAGATAAATATATAATTCAGGCGGTGTAGATTTCTTTGTTTAGCTCCAACTTCTCTTCCCATATGGATTGTACACCTGAAGAAAGCCATAGAATGGATTGTCCGGAAAAAAATTGTAGAAAAGCAAGAAAAAGAAAGAATTCAATAGTCAAACAACTCTTGGAATGATAACTCCTCGAAATTACAGAAAATAATTATAGCTTTAAATGGTTGAATTTCATGACCTCAAAATAGTAAATGTTGATTAAAGTTTTTCAAAAGTATATTCAGAATATGATATCAAGTAAAAACAATATCATCAGTGATATTAATAACAATAAAGTGCAAGTCAGTATTAATAAAGAGATTTAAAAAAAAAAGAATTATTCTTTTATGTCACGGCTAAGGGATGCATAAAAGTGGGTAAAAGATTGAAATTCCCCTCCCTCCTTCAAAATAAAAAAAAAAGACAAAGATTTAATTTAATTTAAAAAAAAAAAAAGTATGGAGGGGAGGGTTGAATAAATACAGCTAATTACACATACAGTTTCTATAGCAGCATCTAAGACATCCACTGATACAAGTGGGTGTCACTTTTTTTATTAACCCAGTGAGATGGCCAGAAAGCAGCAACAGTATTTTTTGAGGAGAACATGCAAAAAGTACTACAGGCAAATATAGTCACCAATTTTTTTCTCTTCATTTACTACCTTCTGTTAAAAACAAAACACCAATTTTGTCAAATGAAACCAGAAAACATTAATGGCAACAATAGCAAAAGATTAGTCAGGCAACACCAGTAACATTAGTTAGAGTAGCAGCATTAGTAGTTGTGTTGGTGGCTATAGCAGTCAAGAATGTTGCAGTACTTAAGCTGTCTACTGAGATTTTAGTAGTAGCCAGAGTAGAAGTAAAAAGGTTTTAATGATAGGAAGAGCTGGATTAGTAAGAATGTTGCAGCAGACAACAATCTACTTTGGCATAAACAACAATTAGCAGCAAATGATATAAAGAAGAAAAAAACGTAGATTTAAGCAATGACCCAGTGGATTGATTTTTTTGAAATTAGAAACAAACCTCTGAGTTTCGCTGAGAGAAAAAGAATAGAAACGGAAAAAAAAAATAGTGTTAGATTAAGTCAGCCAGCAAAAATTCATAGCAAAATTTGATAAGTGAAAAAAAAATAAATTAAATAAAAAGATCAGGTAAAACGTGCAATGCAAGAAAAAAACAAAAATAAAAAACACAAAAAACAAAATCAAATAAATACTGACTAAATTTATAGTTAACCTTATCAGATGAGGAAGGATTTACTCGTATATAATGACCCCTCATTTGTGTATGTAAAAAGTTTGAATATATTTTATTTTTATGTATAATACGATTCCATATTTAAGGATAAATATATTTTATTTTTTTGTCTAATATGATTCCCACTTTTCTATGCATGGAAGGTGTGAAGACATTAGTTTTCAGTTATTTTACTGCAATATCTAATCAGATTGTTAAGCCGGTTTTAAAAGCCATTCTAATCCCTGGACTTGTTTAACCTATAAGAACCCAGACCCATTTCTACTCGAAGGAACATTATGTGGGATTCTGGGTAGGCAAATTGACTCACAGTCACGTGACTGCACCAGGATGTTCAGGAGACATCACTTAGTACACTTCATGAATTCTGTGCAGATCAATTAAATTATATGTGACACCAGTGTCACAGTGGGTTCTTATAGGTTAAAAGGGGCAAAATTAAGGATTCTAGTCACAGAAATGAATCTGCTGGCCATATACGCTGGGTAGTAGTTATTTCTTTGATACATTTATAAGTAAACAAAAATGCCAAATCCCTGATTTCATTTTGATACAAAATTTCTAAGGTTGTTCATAAATAAATGAATAAATAAATACAGTAATTGATTGCTTTTCTTTAATGTAGAAAAAGTCCTGAACAGAATTATTAATTATGGAGTCTACTTTCGCATATTTTAGTGGTACAAATTGTAGAATTTATGAATTATTTTATAAAATGGTACAAAGAGCAAAATAATAACATTAATAGAGTTTTTTTTTCTATAGTTTTGAGAAGGGTCATTAATATTCAAATAAGGGTTACACCCTTTAAACATAACCTCTGTTTAACCCATCACACTCGGATTTTACATCTGAAGAAGGTCGAAGAATGGATTGGCCGAAACGTTGTGTTTACAACACAAATAACAAGAAGGAGTTCAATCATCCGAAAGACCATTTGAATATTAATAGAGTTACTTAATATTGAGATGTTATTACTGAACCATATGCTGTTTTTATGTAAGCTGTGATATCATGGGTAGGATTTATTAACCAAATACATCAAAACTATTATTGTTATTGCTAATATTCCCTGATTTCAGATGCTAATGAACCCCAGACTTTGATATCTTTGGCTGCTTAAGAGGCTGAAAAGAGGGTTTTGCACTATGAAAAAGTATCCACCAGCCGTATACACAAGTTGGCTATTCATGAGAAGTAAATTAACATTGCAAGTCATTCTTGTAAAGTAAAAAGCAGTCATATACACTGGTTGGCCATTTATGAGAAGGGCCATTTTAGAGTGGGACAACTGTACATAGCAGTTACTACAATGATACAATTAAACAAAATTATTAAAATATTAAATTCTGTATAATGCAACATCCTATGCCAATTCTGGTTTCTGATTCCGATATAAAATTCCTAGTATCGTACACAAATACAGAAGTTTGGTAACTTTTAACAAGAACATTTTAAAAAGAGGAAAGAAGGGATTATTAAGATTATATTATGAAAATTCATATTTATGAGAATATTAAAAGCATCTTGGCCAATGGAAATACTTTCAAGAAAAATATTGATTTCATTTTCCCCTTACAAAAATAAATATTAGGTTGTTACATATAAATGTCAATTTTTTTACATCATAAAGAATAGTGCTAAAAGTGAAATATTTATATATAATTGCATTTTTTTTTGCAGATTCAATTCGTTATTTTTGGATGTTTTTGAGCCCATGACAGCAATGGTGTCTACCCAAGAAGTTTTCAAGTAGAATTTCAAATTAGAACATATAATAATGCTGCTGACAATGTCAACAAAGCATTTGTAGTAAACACTACTACAGTGCAAACTGTTCAGCATTGGTTCAATAGGTTTAGGTCTTGAAATATGGATACCAATCATAAACCTCAAGGGAGGCCCCAACCTGTTATTAATGATGAAGAATTATTGACAGCTGCACCAATGTTTTAAGGGGGACACAGTGACAAACAGAGCGAGTTGTTTTATATAATAGATTTTCCAGAAACCTTGAAGTTGAAATTAGCATATTTATTAAAGTGTTGAAAAAAGAATATATGGTATTATATTTGTCATTGATTGACAAGCAATTCAGCTGTTTTTGTTAAATAGGAGGTGCATGTTGGCCAAGCAGGTAACAGCTCGGAGAATGAACTCAGCAAGCTAAGTTCAAACTCTGGCTGGGACAGTTTGTGTTCACTTGGGAAAGGCATGGATCACCCCCCCCCTCCATATTAGTAAATTAATGCAGGGGGAAGTAAGTGACACCATTTCATGTGCTTGTCGACTAAGTCTATTTTACATATCAAACGGGCCGAATATGTAGCAATGTGATATGTGGAGCCCAAGCAGGTACGGGCACTACTTTGTTAAATAGATATAAATGAAGACATTGTTAATATAAAGAACTTTTCTACACAACTGCATTCACAATTCATTGATAAGAAAAAATAATAATTTTAAGTATGGCAATGAATTTGCTCTTAGACATGCACACGCACAGTCAAAGGGTTAATTTATGCCATTTTTAAGGAGTGGTGGGTTTATTAAGAAGATTAGTAAATGGCTGAAGAAGTTGAGTGAAATTTGATGTGATGCTAATCAAATAGACAGCAGATATTTTTATGTGGAATTAAAATGGTATTTGTCTTTCTTCACAATGGCATAAAATAAGAGAAAAATAATCTAAATAAATTTTAATCAAAACAAATTGTGTAAAAAAATAAAAAAAACAAAAAGTGTAAAGGAAAAAAAGAAAATAATAACATGAATCAAACAATGAAATAAAATAATAAATACAAAAACAAAATAAAAAATATATGGCTGAAGTTTCCAGCTCTCATCTCTGAATAAAAATAAAAGAAAAGAAATTGAAAAAAGACATTAAATAATAAATAATAAAGCACACCACGGTGGGTTTTCTGACTGTTCTTAAAATCTTTTTTAAAAAGTCCAAACTTTGGAACTTTGTCCGGGGAGATAACTCTTATTTCAGACAATTTCATTGCAGATTTTTACAAAGCTTACCATAGTATGGCACATTTTATTTCTTTTATTTGATTCTTGGGGCATTGAAAGGCCTTGGCTGAAGTCTGTCTGCCATTTTGAATAACTATTTTTCTTGTGTTCATACAAGAACAGACAGCAAATAATCCTATGTGGTTTTATACAAAAATATTCACGGAAAAAACATTCACAAACATGAAGGTAAAAATTTGCAGACATTACCGCAATAAGAAACATACTTAGATCATGCAGACCCTGAGAAAATATATTCAACAGCTCAAAAAGTGACAAAATAATGCCATCAAAAGAGGCAGATAAAAATAAAAGAGAATTCCTTTTCTTTAAACATTTTAGGTCTTCATCTTTTTACTCAACATATCCTTCTTTATTAATTTTGATTACTTTTTAAAAATAAAAACAGGATAACAATACTTCATCTAATAATAATAATAATAATAATAATAATAATAATAATAATAAATAATATCTTTCTTTAATTTTTCAACACTAAAGAGAGAAAGAATTTTAACTAGCTTCAGTAAACTCAAGATAGTTAAAATTCTTTTTCTCAGAAGATTTGATTCTGTAAATGATTTTTCAAATATGAAATTGACAAAAGTTTGAATTTGCTATTTACAGATGGTTTGCATTGTTTCTGGCTAATGCCCTTGAGAAAGGCATGAACTTATACTTCCCTATGCAGTCATCTTATTACTGGCATAGCATGATGGAAAATGAAAATTGAAAATGATTTTACTCATTCTTAAAAGGACCAACATTATTATGAAAACAAGTTAGAGTCTATTCTGCAAAATATCAAATTTGAAATGATATTTTCTGTGGGTTTTAAGAAATAATATCAGCTAATAAACAGTTTCAGGGTATGACTATTTTAAAGCTGTTTTTTATGCAATATCAAGGAAAGTAAAGTTTTATATTTTTGGTTCAACAAAATTTTCTTGTTTTATTTATAAAACTTTACTTAGATGAGTTTTTCCATGTTCAATACATAATCAGTATGAATTATTGAATGAAAGATCTTTTTTTTTTGCTTAAAAATAAAACTGGTTTAAAAAACAATATCAATTTTTTCTCAAGTATTTTAAATGTAATTTTCTCTGAAAAAGATTTGGATATATAATGTTTTCCATTGAAAATAATTGGATTTAAACAATTTTTGCTTTGAACTTATTTGGATTTAAAAAGATTTTCTTTGAAAATATACAGATTAAAAATTTTAAAAAATATTTGTACTTGAAATGCTAGCAGTGATATTGTTCTAAATGAATTTGAAAACTAATTTTGTTGCAAACTATATAAGAGGTTTATTCAACAAGTTGAGTAAAAAGCTTCACCCCAGATTATTATCCAATATTTTGACACTACAAAAAACAAAAAAAGTGAATGATATACATGCAAGAATCAAGCAACAATAATACTAATAAATCCGATCTTCTTAATAAATAAAAGACATGATAACAACAACAATAACAAATTACATCATTCTCACAAAAATCCACAATACGCTCATTTTGTTCTGTAAAAGGCATCTTCATTTTTAGTTACAATTGTGTTATTGCTGTCAACTAAATAATAAAAGCAGATACAGTAGATTGAAATTCATGCAAACAAATTTACAGCGAAATGTTTGACTGGCATTTTAATAAACACAAAAATGAAAAATAATTGCCATCATTATTATAATTATTATACTGTATAATGTATTGCAACATTCTCAGATATTTATTTGTATGTATGTATATATATATGGACTTTTCCATTATAAATATATATTATATATATATATTATAATGAAAAAAGTTCCATAGTTCCATGTTTTAGAATCATTTGTTCAAACATTTAGGAATAATGTTAAGAAATTTAATCAAGGAAAAAGTAATGAGCAAATGTTGTATCTTCACTCTGGTACTTACATTGACTTCTGTGTAAATGATATCAATAAAACTCCCCAGGACAATAATGAAGTCAAAAACGTTCCAAGCGTCTCCAAAATAATTCTGCAAAAAATAAAACACAAAAAAATGTGAAGTAACATAGTAAATAACTTTCTTTTACTATTACACCAAGAGAATACTGATGCCAAAGATTTTTGAAAACTGTTTTCCACACCCTTTATTGTTTTTAACACATTTCAACCAATACATTTTTTAGTCTTCAGACAATACTGGAAGGCCGAAGAATATTTCAGTCAAAAATGTCTTAAAAACAACAAAAATGAACATACTTATTCCTGCATATGTAGATTGCACTTTCATTGTATCTTCCAATGACTAATTTACTAAGTGGTGGACAGGATACTATAATAATCAGAGCATTATTTTATATTTAAGTAATGATAATCTACATTCTTCTTCTCACTTTGTTCATTCCTGCATATGCAAGTTATGTTTTCATTGTATCTTCCAATATCTAATCTACTAAATGGCAGATAGTACACTATAATATCCAGAATATTTTTAAATATTTAAATGATGATAATCTATAATATTCTAATGGGTTTCAGGAATTAAAATATACAAATAAAATGAAATAAAAGCTTACCTTGAACCTAAATGCAGCCAACTTCAGCATAAACTCAACTGTAAAAAGGCCGGTAAAAATCATATTCAAATAGTCAAGTACATTGGAATAACCTTCGTTTTCTCCATCATACTAGAAGAGGAAAAAAAAAGATACTTTGTTAATACATAAAAGAAAAAAAATGATTTGGTATAGAAATGGCTCAGGTTATAACTCTTTTTGCAGCCATTGTGTTTTTTAAACAGAAATCGTCTTCTATACTTTTAGTTTCCTGGCTTAAAAAATATTCCACTAAAAACTTGGGACTTTCCCGGTCGGACATAAGTATGAATGACAAGATACAGAATAATTGTCCGAATTTCTTAGATGAAGCATTGCCATCATTAACTGAATTCATTCCCTATAGTGACTAACATCTTATTCAAAACAATTCACTGTAGTGAATGTAAGAAAGAACATCAAATTCAAAAGAAAAGAAAGAAAATATGACATTCCTAACTTTATTTTATAGTTAAATAAAATTAAGAAACAAAAATGGACAAATTTGGTCTCCAAAATCTCAGTGGCTTTGAGGTTAAAAGGTTTTAAAAAAAGAAAGAAAAAAGCAATCTCCTGTAAACTTTTTAAAGTGAAACAGTCATAAATTATTATCAAAGAATTCCTTGTTTTAAATTATCAAATTTCTTAGATGTCTTACGACTTGAATATTTAAACATCATTCATGATTAGCCAACTAGTAAGGCATGTACCAAGAATTCACAGTTACCCAACTAGTAAGACAAGTACCAAGAATTCACGATTAGCCAACTAGTAAGGCAAGCACCAAGAATCATACATAATGGTGCTATAAGTTAAATCAGGATTTTACCTTCAGATTTGTAAGATTCAGATGTTTTTCCTGTTCACTTACCTTCATAGCTAGTGTAATAGTATTTATCATAATAAGTGCAAACACAGCATATTCAAATGGTTGGGAAGTAACGAACCACCATACTTTATACTGCCATCGTGCTTTGGGGATGTATCGTCTAACGGGTTTCACTTTTAATGCAAACTCAATACATTTTCTCTGGAATAGGGGAAAAAAATTTCATTTAATTTCCCTGAAGAATAATTCACATTAAAAACAAAAACTAATTAAAATTACAGAACAGAATGGATGGGATTTATCCAAAATTTAAAAGCATTTTTAGAAAAACCTTTGGATTTCGGACAAATTTCTTTGAATATATATTCTAAATAAACCCTTTAAAATGTTCATATAATTATTAATATTTTCTCAGCAGAATGATAAAAATGAATATTTCAAATAAAACTAAGGTATATTGAAGTATATTTAGCCTATTTCATCTTAGATTATTGCCTGATTTTAAGAATCATTATTTAAGTATATGTAAATAATACATTCTGTAATTTTGAGATGACTCATTATCATCCCAAGAAGTGTTAGAACTCTTTAGCTCAATCTTTTTGTTTAAGATACCTTCTGTGATTTTGAGAGGATTCATTATTATTCCAAGAGTTGTTCAGACTATTGATCTCAGTTTTATGTTGTTACTAAAGCGTTTAGGCTGATCCATTTCTCAGATGTTAAAGAATATTTCATAATAAAACCAACTTTTTTGTAGCTAGATGTTTCACTCAAAAAGAAACATGTATATTACTCTTGATGGAACTTAATCATATTGACAATCATGCAGATCATCTTGGATTTTCTTCACATTTTCAATGCAAGTTGTGCATGTACATACATATTTGCCTCTTTTTGTGGTGTATGATGGCCGACATTGGTGGTGAAATGGATTGCATGAGCTGTGTTCAGAGCCATGCACAGGTTGTAAAAGCTGGATGTTTTCTGAAAAGATGGTTTTAGCACATGACCAGGAAATTCAATGTGATCTCAATCCTGCTAAGAATCTTGGAGCCATCAGGAAGGAGAGTGTTGAAATTTTCCTCTTAGACTTATCCAAAGAACAGCAGCATTCTTGATGGTATTTACATGTGTGATTGGCAAAGTCTTTGAGGAATTAAAAAGGAGAACAACAAAAATTCAGAAAACTCCTCCACTCGTTTAAAACTAGGTTGGATTTCACAAAGGCTTCTGGTGGGAAATCAATTAAAAAATATCAATAGTACATTGATTTGGTGTTGCTTGCAAAAAGTAGGTTTTATTATGAGACATGTTTTACAATCCATTTGAAAAGCAACAAAAAAAGGAGGAGATCAATTGTTGGAAAAACTTTTGGTATAAATAATACTTGTTATTATATGACCATCAAAGTCTATATTCTTTAAATTCTCAACCTGGGGGTAATTCTCCCCTTTCCTTGGGAGTATTTTAGGATTTCAGGGAGAACTGGGACCACAGATCGGCAGATTCAAACTGTTAGAATTTTTATCTTTCTACAAACTACAATTCAACAATGCATCTTTTGAATTAGACAATTTTGGAAGGAGGGGGGAATGACAATTGTGAAAAAGGGGCTTGGTCAAAAAAAGGTTGAGAACTACTGCTTTAAATGTTGTTTTTTTTCTAAACACAAATACGGTACAGATTTTATCAAAATTGTTGACCCTTATTACTTGAAGGAATACATTGAAATCTTTTCATGCAAGAAAGAGAAATAAGCAGAATTCTGTGCATAGAATCTGGGAGTGTGTACCTGATTTTTGTCCAGTTCACAATTTTTATACTCTTGTTCACCCTCATTCTGGAATGTGACAATCACAAAACCAACAAAGATGTTGACCATGAAGAATGCAATGACAATAATGAAGACAAAATAAAAGATAGCTACAAATGGCCGATTGTCATATACTGGTCCCATGCCTTCCTGATGAGAATCAATAGATGTGTAGAGAAGCCTGGAAAGAGAAGAAACAAACGACGCC
Source organism: Architeuthis dux (assembly GCA_006491835.1). Classification (NCBI taxonomy): domain Eukaryota; kingdom Metazoa; phylum Mollusca; class Cephalopoda; order Oegopsida; family Architeuthidae; genus Architeuthis; species Architeuthis dux. Next base: position 192,275 of record VCCN01003719.1, read on the forward strand.
ATTACAAAAATCATGTCAAATCAATTTTCTTTTATAGTTTAGATAACAGCAGTTTATCAAATGTTTTTCTTTCAGGACCTCTTTACATTTTGAACAATAATTGAAGACCTCCCCAAAGAGCTTTTGTGTATGTGGGTTATATCCATATATATAAAATGTAATGTGTATCAATATATATATGTATATTTTTGTGTGTAACACTTTTCAATGAGCACACAGATACTACACTCTAATCCTAGGTAGAGCTCAAAGATACAGCATTCTGCTCCAAGACAGAGTGCTGGGGAGCGATACTGTGATCCTAGGCATAGGTGCCAATCAATATGTAAAATAATCCCATCATTTTTGATGGGTACTATTCTAAGCTATTGATAGTTACTAAGTTAGCCATAAATGTGTGGGGCATCTAATTAAGGTCAAACTTACAGATCGTTTCCTTAAAAATAGAAAGGGAGCTTAAATACTTTGGACAAGCATCCTCATCTGTGTTGCTTTTATCACATTTTTATCAGTATGATTTCTGGCTTTTTGCTGGTGTATAATAAAATGCATTTATTTATGTGTCTACTGTCACACTTTTTATGTCACCACACGATGATGTAGTAAAAATAAAATCTTATGTTCTGATGATGTAGTAAAAATAGAATTTAATGTTATGTTAAACTTGATAAATAAAATGCCATAATTATTCAACAGTGAATTGAATGTTATTTGTAAATTTTTTGGAGCAAAACATTTTTTATCTGAGAAACCGATATATGTGTATCAATATATGTTATATATATGTTTTTTTTAACACTTTCCAATATGTATACACAAACAATAAAACAAACTTGATCAGCCATTTGCCCATTTGTATTGGACTCTTCCAAATTCTTTTCATATCTCTACTTAATTCTACCTTTAGTTTAGTTTAATATTCAACAAATATATTGAACATCAACAAGAAAATGCTGTGCAACAATGTTTTTGATATTTTATAAGTAGTCGCCTCATAGAGTTTCATACATTACTCAATGCAATTGCAAAATTACTTAAATATTGCCATAATTTTGTGACGGCAAGGATAAACTGGTCTAGTAATAAATACATACCTCCTGTAATATTGCAAGATATTAATATTGTTTGCATACCTGGCAGACATTTGTCTTGTGTTATAACTCTGTCCATACACATTCCAGATTCTAATATGATAGGAGTTCAAACAAAGAAAAGGTCTGGGTTATAATAGAATAAAAGATGAAAACTTACTGGGGCCACCCTTCAAATGTGGATACCGTAAATAATGTTAACATAGCCATGCTGACATCATCAAAGTTGAAGTTATTGTTCGTCCACTCTCGTTTATGAACCTCAGGGTAGTTGATATCGCCATTTTTATACACTATAAATTGACCCCTGTAAAACAAAACAAAAATATTTGTTAATTCTGCAGAAATTAAATGAAAAATAATTATTTTATGTACTATAAAATAATCTATAAATATTATAGTAATGCCAAATACATGAAATTGCCTAATTAGCAAATAAAACTATGTATTTACTTATTTTTTAATTATATAAACTTTTGATTTTAAAAAAAATAGTTGTTTTATATCTTTGTTTTGATTAAAATAAACTTTTGATCAAATTAAAACTATGTATTTATTTATTTTTTGTAAAAAAAGTTAAAACTACCGATTTACTTCTTTTTTTTACAAAACATAAATATGTAGTTTTTATTTGATCAAAAGTTTATATTAAACAAAACAAGGATAAAATAACTATTTTTTTACAATCAAAAGTATCATATAAATAAGTAAATACACAGTTTTATTCACTAATCAGGCAATTTCGCGAATTTGACATAACATATATATAGGTAAATCTGGGAGCTTTTATCCAATCTGGGAACAATTACAGGTGAAGCTCCTACTTCGTCAGCTCCTACTTTGGAATAGGATCGTCCAGAGTAGGAGCTTCACCTGTATATATGTATATGCATATATAGTGATACTTAATTTGGAAAATTAAAGGCTATTAATAGAAAGTTTGACACAAGGCTTACTGAAGTGAGTCTTTTTCTCAATCTTTTTAACTGAAGAAGACGAAAATAGAAACACCAAGAAGCCTACCATTCATACAGACTGTTCAGGAATATAAAAAAGAAGATTTTGAATTTACTCACTGGCATTCTTCCATGGTTCTTTTTGAAGAATCTGAACATCTGTGGAATGTTCCCTAAAAGACAGAAATCAATAAACATGAATCGCATCATTAAAAGAGGAACATTGAAAGTGAACATCATATTTGCTTTTTATGAATGTTTGAAATAAGAAATAAACAGAAAAACCCTGCCAACTTTTGTTTAGACAATATAATCGCTTCTTCCCATCTTTGATGTTGACAACGTTTTGGCCAATTCATTCTATGACCTTCTTCAGGTGTAATATGTAATATCCGTAAGGAAAGAGAGTCTCTTTTATCGGTTCCTCTCTCTGCTGGTGTAAAGCAACAGAAAAACAGTTATAGACAATACAAAAAATCTGTTAAGAAGAAATGTTTTTACTCCTTTGCAAACTCATAACAGCAATAAATCTAATATTACAACTGGTTTTAAAAACCTGTAATGGTCTTCCATTTTTATAAAAAATGTTTTACCATTCCTTATTAACAGAAAATGTTTTACCATTCCTTATTAACAGAAAATGTTTTACCATTCCTTATTAACAGAAAATGCACACTAATAATTTGTTGGGTAAAAAAAAAAGAAAAAAGAAAAGACATATTTTGCTCAGTTAAAAGAAAGAAAGAAAAAACAGGACGAAGAAGGAAAGAAAGACATCACTGTAATTCTAACAGAAAGTTAACAGACACCTTTTTTTTTATTGTTAAACCGACTGATTTTCTCTCATTTTATATTTGTTAAATAAAACAGTCTGGTTAAAAATGTGTTGGTTAGTTCTATGAGATCATTGAGGTTCCATGCTGAGTTCTTCATCTCTAGAGCAATTGCGGTTATTTGGCCGTGCCCATCTCTTCTCCAAGTAGTAAGAGACAGGTAGCACTAGATTATCCGGTACCAATTGTTGGTCGGTCCCATGACTGAGATCTTCAGAGTGCCATGCTTGGTCCTTCATTGCATCATTACGGCAAGGAGACTTACTTGACAGTGCCCATCTCCTTTCCAAGTAATGAGACAGATAGTACTGGCTTACATGGTACCAGTAGCAGGGAAGATCATCAGGGTGGCATGTTGGGTTCTTCACTGCATCTCTAGGACAAAGGAACTTCTATGCAATGCTCATCTTTTCTTCAATTAATACAAGCAGGGTAGTATTTGGTTACATGTAACCTGTGCCAGGGAAGAATCCCTGACTGAAGTATTATTTTTTACAATAAAAATCTAACTTATAAAGAAATAATTGCACTGTATTAAGGACAATCAAGTAAATAGCTTTCAACATTTAAAATTGGTTTCATTTCAACTAATTTAGGATACATTTGCTTTCATTTGTATCTTGTCTGATATTTATATCTTGTATAGAAGAGAAGTTATTCACAATCTAAGCTGCCCAAGGATTTTAGAGACACGTAAAGAAATACAGCAGGACCTCTGAGAGGAATTTTATCAAGAGTTACAAAGTTTCTGGATCACAGTCCACACTTGTTTTAAATTCCTTCTAGTTTTTATCAATATCTTTAGACAGAAGTTCACAAATTGCCTTTATTTATAATTGATTAAAAACAAATGAAAATGTTTCAAATAATGTGTCAGTTTTAAAAATAAATGTTGTCATATCATTCTGATTTCTCTGAGATTATGAAAAAAACCCACAAAGAACCAATGAAAGTCAAGAGATTTAGGATTCTTTGGATGGAAAGTTACAATTTGTATCCCAAGTACAAATGATTCAGAAACATCAATGTTCATACCTTAAATAGTTGTACTCCTATGACCGCAAACATGAATTGCAGTAACAGTGTGACTAACATAATGTTACCAATGGTGCGGACGGCTACAATCACGCACTGTACGACATGCTGTAATGAGAAAAGAAAGAATCACACAATATTTATTAGTATGGCACAGAAGAAATTCACACTCATCTCCACAAATGCCAAAAATAACGAAAAATTTGAATTTGGTTCAAACAAAAAACAAAAATGATTCAAATAGATTTTCCATTTTGCGATGAAAAATCAACTTAAAAAAACATTTATGATGTATAGATAAAACTTAACACTTACCTTCAATCCTTTTGCTCGGTTGATAGCACGCAGAGGTCTCAACACACGGAGGACCCTCAAAATTTTTACGACTGATATGGCTTCATTGCTAAAAAAGAGAATAAACAATAAAAAATAAATTGCAGCCAAAGGGAGACAACTCCAGTTGCACTGAAACAAACTAAGGAAGATTTTGTTTCGCCTAATATAAAATAAATCGATTTCAGTGGAAATAGTTTTATGAGGAGATCATAAATAAATGCAAGCATTAGACAAATTCTACATGTTGCAAAAATGGTGAGTGCAGTGGAAAAGAACCATAAAAAATCAATACAAAGATTTTATGTCACAAATCAATTCAACTTTGTTTCACATTTTTATTAAAGAAAAAAAAGTCTATGAAATTACAGATACAAGTTCTGTAGTCTGGCCTTCTTTTAAGCCGACCATAACTTGATCAAAATGTTTGGTACTTCTTCGTTATCAGTAGACTACTCATTGTATCTTGTTCTTCAATTCTGCTGATCCTAATTTGTGTGTTAACTCCTGTTTTGAGGGGGAAACAAATTATATTGATAGTTCACTATTGAGTGATGAAAACTTGCTTCATTCAACTTCTTGGTGGTGTAACCCAGCCAACAATCTGAATAAATAGTGGATCCTTCAATAGCATTTCTGCAGTTCAATAAAACCAAATTGCAGCCTGAGGAGTTAACACACAAAAAGTTGAGTGGATGTGGGAATCAACAAAACGGAAGCATAAAGCTCAATGATTGTTGTACAGACAATGAAGGTGTACCAAATACTTTATTCATATTTACTATTTATTGGGGTTTCTATCAATCCATTCTACAAGTACAAGTCCTTAAGTCCAACTTCCTTTTAATCCAACAAAAATTTGTTCAAAATGTTTTATTCACATTTATTATTTGTTTCTGTACCACAATCAAATTTTGATAGAATTAATAACATCATGGACATCATGAACAAATGTGAATAAAATGTTTTGATTAAATTTTGGTCAGATTGAAAGAGGATCAAACTAGAAGACTTTTGTCTCAATAAAAATAATAAAAAACTTTGCAATGTGAAAATAAAAAAAGTGCTGAAATGAAAAAAGGAGGTTACATCTATTTTTGTTTTTAGCAGACAACAGATGGCCCATGCACATACATACATACATACATACACACACTCACACAACAGGTGTTGTGATTATCTACAGACTTATCCTATGTTGGCCATGCAGATAGAATTCTTAACTAAACAACACTCAATAATGCAGATACAACACTATCTCTAAATGAAACAACAGGAACCATAAAACCATGCACCCTGTTTTTATGAAAGCAACAACCAATCATTATAATCCATTCTAAATAACTGATACTTTTCGAGTAGCATATTAGGTTGGTTAGAAAGTTGTGTCACATTTCGGAGAGAGAATAAAAACTGGTTCAAATGTAGGAAAAGTTAAATTAATTTGTAGATAATCATCATAATTGTAGATAAACATCATTATTGTAGATAATCATCATTATTGTAGATAATCATCATTATTGTACATAATCATCATTATTGTAGATAATCATCATTATTGTAGATAATCATCATTATTGTAGATAATCATCATTATTAGCAATGACAAAAAGTCACTAATGAAACTAATTATTTTATTCCTTGTTGAAAGAATCTGAGATTTGATCTCTTCCCTACTTTTAAAGGTTTTGCTACAAAAAATCTGAGATTGTGGGTCAAAAGAATTCTGATAGTGCCGATTTGATCTCTTCCCTACTTTTAAAGGTTTTGCTACAAAGAAAGTGTTCCAGTGATCTGAATAAATCAAAATTTGAAGGTGTTAAATCCTTTAATAGAGATACTGAGGTAGATCTTCCTAACAAAGAAATTTGATTTTCTCCAGAGTGTATTGTACTGAGTGTGGGCTTTCGCTATCATTCTAAAGAATGACAAACTTTCTGTTGACCAAATCAGGGCATTCTTTGCATAAATCTTCGCTTTTCATTTTTTCTTGACAATAAAGATATACAGTGATTGTCTTACCTTATTCTAAGAGCTTGTAATAGACAAAACTTACCACATTCCACTGCACACCAAGACCTTACAAGGATGGAGCTTTGGTTTAGATGTTGACATAGATTTTGTGTCTAGAATATCAGATTTTTTTTAACAGGGAATAAAAGAATTAGCTTCATTGCAGGCTTTTGTCATTGTTAATAAAGATGATTATGTTCTTGAGAAATAAATTGAATTTTTGCTACATGTAGGTTTTTATTCAGTCTCAAAAAATGCAATATTACTTTTTGAACAACCTAATAGGACTGTTGGGGATGGACAATAGCCAAAGAAGAATAGATCAGCTAAAGATGTGAAAAAAACCCCCAAAACAAGAAAGATGGAGAAACTAATAATAAAGATATATATATATATAATATATATAATACTGAAAATAGGGCGGTGCAGGCGGCCTACTGGTTGATAGGATGGAAAAGGAAATCATCAAACCAAGTTAAAACTCTGGCTGGGGCAGTTTGCATTCACTCTGCACTAATGCCCTTGGGAGAGGCATGACTCCACTTCTGTCCCTAGCTATGAGTAAATAGCAGGGCAGTTGAAGCCCTTTAGCCCTGTAAGACAGTCTATCTTGGGCATCAGGCTAGCACCCTGGCCCCATAAAAAACCACAATTGCTACAAAAACTGATCGGGTCTCCACGGATCATTTGAGAAATGGTAACAAAATCATTGCCCTTGTGTTGCGCGACACAAGACCAGCTAAGCTGAATAAGGAAAATACTTAATGTGAGAATTTCAAAACAAATGTATTACTACTAATTTAACAGCCGAAGATGACTAGTGAAAAGTGACAAAAAAGATGAAGAAATTTGTCAAAAGTACAAATATTTCTAATAATGAATTTCATTCATCTGAGAATCTCAAAACAAATAATATATTGCTAGGAATTTAACAGCCAAAGAAAACTACATCAGCTAAAGTCTTGAAATCCGCCGGGTGTTAATTTTCCTTCTGAAATCTTTGGCCATCTCTCTTACCTTACTTCATATTATAAATATGAATCATGCAAATCCTTGATTCACAATCCTCTCATAACCCATCTGAGATGCTATAAAAGTCATAAATACAGCATGGTACTTTGATGACCTCCAAGTTACAAAACAAAACAAAAAACAGAAAATGACTTTCAAACTCATCCAAATCGACTATTAATCTAATACAGTTTATGATAAACTACAGGACTTCTACCTGTAGAATGGATCGATAGAAACACAAACAAATAGTAAATAGGAATAAAACATTTTGATCGGATTGAAATAAGTTTATGATACTGGAGGTTGGGCAACAGAACTGCATTATTTTTAAATATATTTATGTATATATATATAGACATAGTGTACCCAAGAATAAAATGTATCCACAGTTTGTGAATAGCGGCCTTGGTTCTTACCTGAAAGTTAATTAAAGGTTTTTATAATGAAGAATAAATGTTAGAATAAAGGCAGGTCTGGTCAGTCACTCAATAGAAACTTAGATTGCAACCTACCCTATTCAGGGGTGGGGATTTTCAAAATACAAGTTTTACTCTATATAGTT
>VCCN01003719.1:213115-226253 GCA_006491835.1 Architeuthis dux
TATCTTGGAACACCAGGCAACTATGAATTTAGGAAGGCCCACCAGAAATGAAAATAGTAGGTTGTCACAAAATAATACCATTTTAAATCTTCCTATCATTGATAGTAAAAAAAATAATATTCTGTAAACATGTTGCAGCAAGGAGAATTTTCAATCATCAATTAAGTGAGTTAATTAATTAATAATGATTAGGGTAATGAGACTTTTAAGCAATCTTCAAGTTATCTTAAATGGATCAACATAATAATTCTTTTTGACACTCAAAATTATAGTCAGTATCATTATGGCAAAAATAGGTTTAAGAAATGTGATTTTTTTTAAAGATGCTAATTGACCTTCGAGATTCAGTGAGTTATGGATTTATTTTAATTAATTGATATTATCAGGATTCAAAATGAAATGTCATGAAAATGAGAATAAAATACTTTTCAACATAGATTAGCATACTTACATTCCTTTACTCACAGGAGAGTGATGTTTCAATAGATGTAGGGATAAGGAGCTTTGTTTTTGTTTCTTTTTTAAAAAATGTAACACACAATCAAAAGAGACAAACATATTGTCAAATAAATATAGAAGAAGCACAAAAGTAAAGCAGTATTAATCAAAGGAAATGCAGATTAGGAAAAAGTCAATATACAGACATATATATATATATATATAAATACACACACACAAAATGAAGGACAAAAATACATTACTTACTTGATGGAAATTAGAGATACTCCTACGACAAGCAGATCCAGTAAGTTGAAATAGCTCCGACAGAATGATCCTTTGTGGAGAACCAATCCATAGCTAATAAGCTGAAAAGTAAAAAGACAAAAAAAAGATTAAAATGTGGTTTGGGACAAAGTTCTATTATTATCTATGTTGGAAATATACCAGTGGCTGTTTCCCAGTGGCTTTTTTGCAGTTTGGCCTTCCTGTATTGTCTGAAGTTCTGAGATGGAAAATTTTCATTATTCTATATATTTTTGAACTGTTGTCTTCATCTTTGTTTTTAACACAACATTATGGCCAATATATTTTGCAGCCTTCCTGTATTGTCTAAGTTCTAAGATTAGGTATTTTCATTATCTTATTGACCCCTGTTTTGGGGAGCAGTAAGTTTGTCAAAAATGCCTAAGCAAATTGAGTGCAGAGTTTAACCAGTGCTCAAAAACTAACTAATTGTAACAGTTAAGGTCTCTTGTATCAGGTCAACAAAAGGCCATTTGAAGAGTTTAGGTTATGGCCTTATGAACATGTTAACTCTTTATTAAAGGAGTCAATAAAAAGGTAGATATGGTGATAAGGATATGTAAATCTCTTCCAATCTATCTTGTTTAACACAACTAAAACAAGACTTAAAAAAACCAAGTATTTACATTATACATATAATAGCCTCATTCTTTTAGTAATGCTTGCCTTCGATCCTGACCACTGACAATTCTTCAGTGAGGAGGTGAAGGTAAACAAAAAAGATAGATTACTGAGGAAGGCCAGAGAGCCCACTGCCTGAAAAGTAATAATTGAAACACTAAAGGTAAAGATCCTGGTCCAAATGAATCATCGATTAATAAGTTATACAGCTTTTATTCTTTGTCAGAAGTATATTATTCAAACCTAACAGTTATCTTATTGAATGAAAATATTTCTAACCATCTTAATTCTTAAGCCCAGTCCTGTAATGATTGAGCAGAAAATGGCTAAAAATGGTTTGTTTATTCAAATGTTTATAGTGTCTTTTGGCAGTATTGCAAGAAAGACTTGTGCGGCCTCATGCGTTTTAGGATTTTTGGTCATGTTTGTTTACGAGTGGCCTCATGCTCTTTAGGACTTCAAGAGTTAAGGTAACATGACAAGCTCATTATTATAGCCAAATAGAAATATATATGCCAGTAAAATGTATACCATGAGCTCATCATAATTGGAGATTAGTCACCAGAAATGTAGTTTATCTTACGCATACATAAAATAGAGAATTATTACCTAACAGAAAATTAATATTATTAAATATGAAATTAAATTTAATATTTTAAATTGCAAATTACCTTGATGATGATCTCAATTGTGAACACACTGGTGAAAATATAATCAAAATAATTCAAAATCTGAAAAAAAGAAAGAGATAATGTTAATAACTTACACAAGTCAACATTGCCAAAACATTGAATTCATAAAAAGACTAGTTGTAAACTAGTAATATTATCTTGATTCTATTTCTTTCTTAGATGAAGCATTGTCAACCCTTATCAATTTTTTTATTAGTATTTCTTTCAACTTAATAAATTAGGTTAATCCTCGTCAATGCACTTAATTAGGTGGTGAATATTAATAACATAGATTGAACATTACACAGTGAAAATTTCAGATCAAAATTCATCTAATACCCTTGTATTTTGTTGAAAGATTGATTCTTTTTTTTTGAAAATTTAACACTGCACATCTTAATTTTACTCAAAGGAAATTTACTCTATTTGGAATAACATTAAAAAGTCTGACTGATTTTATGGTAGCCTAAAAATGAAATAAATCCCATTTTATTTGTCTTAATTTTTGTATCTATTTCCAGTTTTTATTTAATTGAATTTAGTATTTGTTTTTTAAAAGTATTTTTGTTTGTATTCAAGGTGATTTTGTGATAGAAAGAATTTATCAAGTCATAAAAATTTGAGTGAGTTTCTTCTGTTTTCTTGTAAATCTATGGTAGGTGGGTGTAGCAGAAGAGAAATACTTACTTTACTTCTTTCCTCTGATTGGTCAAGAGGATCTTCAGCAGCCAACATGGCACTGCTTATAAGAATGCAGGCCAATACAAAATTTCCAAAATAATTATGATTGCAGATAAAATGACAAAACACACGAAATCTGAAAGAAAGAAAAAAGAGAATAAATAAAATGAAAAAAATAATTCCAATCTTTTACAATAAAAGAAAACACAAAAAACAATTTAACTTTTCACTTTTTTGAATAAATCCAAACAGTTAAATTTCAATGAATTGTCAAGGTTTACTAGGGTGGTAACAGTGGTTTGACAAAGCGCTTATTCACTAACCCACTCTTTTATCCATCAAACATCATGGAATGAAGATTAATGGTCAATGAAATCAATAATATTCTTCCTATTGTTTGCAAAGCTTCATGAAAAGTTTGAATGTTTTTAAGACAAATTAAACTAGGATATAAAATGCATTTTAATATTTAAAATTCTAATATTTAATGAATTTACGCAATGATAATAAATACATTTAAAAATATGATTTTTCTATTTTGGTTTTGAAGCTGATAGATTTTTCCTCCGTCAGATTTTGATACAAGAAAGCCTGATCGTGCTGAGAAACCACTTGTTTAAAAGATTAAAATTAGGAAAAAGCAGAGACAGATGCAAAAAGAATGAGTTGTTCAGTTTAAGTTAAGCTCAGGTTGTACTTATGATTGGTCGCTGACTGGATTTTGTCAAATCTGAGATCCCTTCAGTCCAGTCGCTGACTAATTAATCAGTTACTTTTCAACTAAATAAAAAATAAAATAAAAATGGCTACCTTTTTCTATGGAAATATACTGCTAAAATAGGAAGCTATATTTTGATTAGAAATGTCTATTTTCACATTTTTACATTATTTTCAGGAAAATTTAGATGTTTTTATATTATTTTTGCCTCGTTTTTGGATGTAAAACTATCACATTGATGTCTTTTTGATAATGAAATTTATGATAAAAAGTAAACATTGAATTAAAAAAATTACTAATAGTTTTGTATTAAAATAAATTATTGTTTGCTTTATAGATTTTTCATAAATTTATTGTGCGTTTAGTATATCTAAAATATTGTTTGACGAATGGGAACGCGAGGAGAAAAAGTTTTTGTTAGTTTAATAAAAAAATTAAATATCTTATTATTATGGATTGGAAAGTACCAAAAATTACTTGCAAAAAGTTTTTTATTTATTTATTTTGAATAAGACTTAAACACTGTTTTGTAAAAAAAAAGCTTTTAGTTAGCTTGTTTTGAATGAATAAAATAACATTTCAATTAAATTATGGTCATGTGACAAGACTTTTTGCAGCGATTGAGAGTAGAGTCATAGTGACATGAGTACTCAGTTGGCTATTAAAAATACGAATCGACAACTCTTCGCAAAAAACGACCTGAGTTCAACTATGATGCAATTGGCAACAATTTGATCGGATCGTAATGTGACCTAGCGTAGCTTTAGTCATCCTTATCAACAATAGTTCCGGATCAAGACTATTTCAAAAGTTAGCAAATAAATGGAAAAGAAATAAAATTGTGTGGCAATATAAAACAATTTGGGATGGTCATTTGGTCATTTAGGAAGGGTCAATTGGCCATTTAGGGAGGGTCATTTGGTTATTTAACGATGGTCATTGATAAAGCAAACTTGGGTAAAATGGTACTTTGGTACATTTCAAGTTTGACTTACCTATTGTCATGTGAAAAAACAAACAAAGCACTAGCTTTTGGGATTGGTTTGAACTTGTCAGGCAGTTTGACCTCTGACATTCTCCTTGGACGTGCTGTTGAAACTGTTTGAGATTCATCCTCTCCAACTGCTTCATCTTCAGTTCCTTGATCTTCTGGTACTTCTTCATCTTCTAAATCAAGGAAACAAAATAACAAAGAAAAGTCATTTTAGTCCAGTACCACTAGCGACGATTTAAACCACTGAACCCCGTTATGAATAAAAGAGCACAGTGTTTCTCTGTTTTATAACTAAAGGTTACATGTGAGGAGCTCAATGAAAAGTAGTTAACTTGCACCCTGTTCTCATGATAAGGAGAGAAGATGCATGGGTTCAGTCCTGGCCACTTCCAGTGAAAATATGTCAACTAAATGGGTATTGATATCATTTGAGCAAAAGGTGCAAATATCCAAATTTCTTACTTCTGTTTCTATGATGGACTTTTGATTGTAAATACTCTTACACTCCGATGCCATTTGATCCTGTGCAGACAATGAGTGTGATAAATTGTTGGTTGGTTGGTCTCAATCTTTGGTGATCATGAAGGTGCCATGTCATCTTCCTCACCCCATTTTGCTTTCTACTGTACTAAACTTAGCTTAATAGTCAAATGGTTCTTCGGATGATTGAACTCCTTGTTGTTTGTGTTGTAAACATGATGTTTCAGCCGATCTATTCTTCAGCCTTCTTCAGGTTTAAAATCCGAGTGTGATGGGGTAAACAGAAGATTTTATTTTTTATTTTTTTAAGGTGGTAACCCTTATACCCCCCCCAAAAAAAAAACCCTCTCTGTTGACCCCATCACACATGGTTTTCACAGCTGAAGAATGGATCAGCCAAAACACAAACAAAAAGGAGTTCAATCGTTTGAAGAACCATTTGACTATTAATGACCCTTCTCAAAACTATAGAAAATATCTAAGCTTAATAGATTTCAACATTAAATAGCTGAACAAAATAGCACAAATCTTCAAAAAAAGTGTGACTTTTTTAACTTTCTCATTACATTTTAGACTGAATGAGAGCAACAATCCTGTACTAGACAACTAAAACCTGGCCCGAGGGAAGAATTTGATGATGTTGGCCTATATAAAAAATATAGATTCCAGAAACAGCAAGTAAAAAATCCCCCATCATAGTAACTTATTTTAAAATTTTGATATTTGTATAATAGGAGCAGATATGATACATAATCCTCTTCAGTCAATGATAGTGAAGTCACAGAAATGATACTACAGACAGATTTGTAAGTTCAAACTCAGCTTTCTTTTTGATATATGTGTAACATTGACAAAAAAAAAAAACAGCTTAAGTATTGCAATAATTCCTCAGCTATTTCTGTGTATGGCAGATTGTGAATTCACATGGTTTATTTCCTTCCAAATTTTATAATCTTGAGCATGGGTGTTTATCTGTGTCCAGTTGTTACATTTTGACCAGAGGATATGTTGTTGCACCATCTGTGTTTTGGTTTTCTCTATTTGAGTTGACCTGGAACACCACCTTCATAGTTTTGCAAGTCCAGCTTTTGATCATTTGAGGTGTCCAAATAGTTTCAGGAATAATTCCTAAGAATATATTTTTATAGGTAAGAAACGAAAAGATAAATTTTGCTACTGCATCATGACGTCACTTCACAACAAACTTGCGTCCGTGTGTTAAGTGGTTTGTTAAAAATGTTTGAATTAAATGTTACGTTAAAATTAAATGTTATTCATCAACCAGCATTTTGGTTGCCCCTGTTTGCAGGTTAAAATGTTAAAATTCTAAGTGAGAAGCAACAAAAGTATTTCATTCTCACTTACCATTACTAGGAACCTGCTTATTTTCTCTATATTCCCCACTGACTTCATCACTGTTTAAGTCAATTCTGATGTGTGGGTCATCTGCACTGTCTCTGTTTCTGAAAGAAAAAGGAAAAAATAATCATTCATCAGAAGAATTAAATGGGTAAAAATGCTTCTAAAATATTGTTCAACTCTTCTCAATACTAAGGTTACCAAAATCTCCTCAGAGGTTCTCATAGTCCGAAATGCAGATAACAGAAAAGGATTTATGATATAATTTAGATACCAATCAAAAAAATAACTCTGCTTCCTTGGGTGCATAATATAGTGCAATAGTTAACAAGCTTGTCTTACAGATCCATTTGTTAATGTATAGAGTTTGATCCTCACTGAGTGCTCTCCATTTCTGGCTTTGTGATTATTGAGTAAGTTACTTTTCTTAACTTTTTTGGACTGTGATCACTAAAAACATTTTCAGGAGAGGAATCCCCCCCCCCTCCCCATTTTCCAAACTCATTGAGGGAGTGTGTTTGCAAGATTTCTACTATGAATGGTTAGGGCTGGGCGAAGTCTGGATACATAGATAGATACATACAATACATATATTTTCTGAATATAACCTTTTGCCCACCCACCGGAAAAGTGGCAGCGGACACCCATGGACTTGTGTAGTAAAATAAGTTTCATCTTATTGACCTGAATTTCTGATTTTCCTTCGTCCTAATCCAAGGGAGATAACAAAAACTATTTCATTAAATTTTGTCTATAGATCTCTAAGGGCATTAAAGGCTGCTTATTTAATTATTTTTTCAAACAATATTTCAAGTATGGATATCTACTAAGCTTAGCTAAATATGGCATATTGCCAAATGTAAGTGAATTCAGGTTAGGAAGATTATGTTGCACTAATCTTCCAAGTAAGGAGAGCATACTTGCCTTAGAAATTAACATTCAGAATCCTCCCTTTTTAAAAAAGATCTGGGCTCAAACACCAGCCACTGATTCTGGGGAATATTCGACTATCTTAACCACAAGGTAGGCTCAATAAATCCTACTATGCAGGGCAAATCGTGTAGGAAGATTGTGTTGCTGCCAATCTTCCCAGTGAGGAGGGCTTGCCTGTCATGAAACATCAGTATTTAAAATCAGTTTTTTCTACCTGCACTCAAACACCAATAAATAACTACAGTTTCCCGTTTACTGGATCAGATTAAACTCTTCAAGATTAGAGTCAGATGAAGTTGCCTCCCTTTTATAATTCATATAATGAAAATTAAATCCTATAATGTAGGGTGCCCAACCTTTTTTTGAGCCGCAGACTGGTTTAATATTGACAATATTCTGGCAGACTGGTCGACCGATGTGGGGGTATTAATCATGTTATGTTATGTTATTTTGTTTAATGGCACATCGACTCTTCGTGGGTCATTTAGTGCCGGATTCAGTAGTGGGGGTTGGGGAGAATCCTGTGACTAGAGATTTGAGGGGGGAGAATCCCAAAACCCTGTCACTGAGACAAATGCCACAAGGACCAGGATAAAGGGGTGGGGGTGGGAGGGTGGAGGTCCCAAAAGCTTTGCAGGACGAATCTTGAGCATGCTATTGGTGATCGGCTCCCGACCAGCTGGCCAAGATATCCTGTGCAACTTCTCCCAGGACGATACTTGAGCATGCCACAAGGATCCCGAAGGGCTGTGGTTCTCTGAACTTTGAGACCATGGCGGTTTCGAAGCATAGATACTCCACTTTGATCCTAATCCTAGCCACAGCCAAGATATCCTGCGCAATTTCTCCCAGGATGATACCTGAGCATGTCACAGGACCCCCGAAGGGCCGCGGTTCTCCGAATTTCGAGGCCATGGCGGTTTCGAAGAACAGATACTTTGATCTTAGCCAAAAGGTCACGAAGTGACCGGGTATTAATCAAGACCAGAATATAAGTGGTAAGTCAACTATAAGTCATTTATAAGTGACTAATAAACACAATTTCGTTTCTAAAAGGGTTTATCTAACAAATTTAATATTAAGATCGAAGGAAACAAATTTGTTCTTATTTTACAAAGAAATATTGCCAAATCATAGCGTTTCCTCGCAGCCCGATAACACAGGCTTTACTGGTCCGTTGGTGGTTGGGGACGACTGCTATAATAGATATTTACTAACCTTACTCACAAGGCTAAATACAGGGAAATAGGAAGATTGTGTTGCACCAATCTTCTAAGTAGATAAAGGACTACCTTGAATGTCAGCATTCAAAATCCTGGCTTTTCCCTGGGCTCAAACACAACCACTGGTGCCAGTGGGGAAATATGCACCTACCTTAGCCACAAGGCAAACCCAATAAATCCTACAATGGTTTAAAAATTAAACAAAGTCTAGTAAAAACAGATTTTGTGCTACATTGGATACTTATTTAGTTTATCTTAGTGCTGTACAAGGCACAGAAGATGATGGTAGGGTGACAATCTTTCAAGAGACTGCTTGCCTACCTGCCTTGAAAATCAGCATTACAAATCATGGCTTTTAACCTTAGCTCAAACATCGAACCACTGGTGCCGGTAGGAAATGTACAACAACTATCCTCTCTCTCTCTATGTGCCATGTCCCTTCAGGATGTGGACGATCATGGCTCTCCCCAGTTTCCTTTTTGTAGTTTTCAGCAATTGTTGCTCCTTTACGCTTTCTGGTCTTTGTTCTGCCATCCATCCAGGTTAACCCACTGCATACCTCTGCTTCTCTTGCCTTCTATTGTTATGATATACTGGCACCAAGGTCATTTCCAGGCCAACACCTGTGCGGAAGTGGAAGTGACCCGGTCACCTTAGGAATTGCGTGGGTGTCCAAAAACAGGATGTGGAAACCGGAAATGACACCAGCGTGGGTGTTCAAAACCCCATAAAGCTCACAGTTGAAACGGAAGCTCAAGAGATGGGAAAAAACTCAGAGACCCAGACAGAAAGGCAGGCAGCAGCGATCAGGCTGGAAGGCACAAGACCGGTGTCCCTGTTGGGGACAGACTGTCAGTTCTCCTTATCTCGCTCCCACTTTTCATTCTCCGGCTGACAAAATGTAACTTAAGAAATAAAAATGTTCCCATATTTTTACAAACAACTTTCGAGTCTTCCTTGTTTTCTTGTCAAGTTCAGGATTTTCCTCCCATGTCTGACGAGTATACAACACTATGTGCCTTGTGAGCATTAAATTCTCCAAGACTCCCATCCTCATTATCTCTCTCAAAGATCTTGTTCTACACTATTAAAATTATAAAGCCACTCAAATCTTTGTTTTTGTTTTTCAAAATTTATTCTCTTATATTTCAAGTTTCATTTTGATTAATTAAAAGATAAATTGGATGTAATTGTCTAACTGAGTGATTCCAGATGAGGAATTTAAAATCTAAGAGGAGGAATTTTAGCCTGGAGGGGAATTTCAGTCAAGGGAGGAATGTAATGAAAAGTATAAATGATGAAAAAATTACCAGATGACAAATCAAAATGGGGGAGGAATTGAGAAAACCTAGGATCGCAAGAGGAGGAATGTGACCTGGGAATCTGAGAACTACTGATCTATATCAGTAATAATCTAAAACACTAAAAAAAACTACTGCTTTGTAACCTTAAATTTTTATATGAACGATTCAAAAAAGAGTTTAAAAAAAATCTAAATTACCTTGAACTTTCTCCTTCACCATTACTGTTGAGTCCTACTCCTTCATCTTCTTCGATTGCCTGGGACAAGACATAAAATGCAGTAATAACAAAAAAGGATTCGACAAGGCACAACTGTGCATCAATACAGGCAAAACTTATCAAAAATAAATTCAGGATCATGTGACTATTTCTGATTTTATTTGACACAGGGTGATTCTTACGACCAATGACGCTGTTTAGGGAAACCAACAAAAATATATGATATACTGTCACTGAGGTCATTTCCAGGCCAACACCTGTGCGGAAGTGGAAGTGACCCGGTCACCATATATTTAAACCATATAAATACATTCAATGAATGTTGAGTAAAATTCAGAGATGGAGTGTAGTCATTATTCTATGAATTATTCAAACTACTATCCTCACCTTTGTTGTTTTGATCATTGCATTAGTTCTCTAGCTCTCCATCTCTTATTATTCATTATTCATTGGATTATTCAATGTGGAAAGCTGGAGAACTAACAGTGATCAAAACAACAAAGGTGAAGATACTAGTCTGAATGATCCAATGAATAATGACAGACTAGTATCCTCAGCTTTGTTGTTTTGATTACTATGTTAATTTTCTAGCTTTCCACATGGTCATTTTTCATTGGATCATTCAGACTAGTATCCTCACCTTTGTTGTTTTGATCACTATTTTGGTTTGCTGTAATTTGCATTACAAAGATCCAGTATTCTGATTACTGTAGTCTGTGTTACAAACACAACATTAGCAATGAGGATTCTACAATACAACACTTATAGAAAGAATATTTACTCACTCAAGAGTTAATTATCAAAACAATGAAGTTTAAATGTTAAAAAGTCATTTACCTTTACTTCACCTTCTTTGTCTTCATGGCCAGGTGATTTACTTTTGGATCTTCGGATTGATTGACTTCGAGCTTTCTCTTCTTCTTTCTCCTGCTCAATTTCCGTAAGGGACTGAGCATCAGCCAAGTTGTCCACGGCGATAGCCAAGAAGACATTCAGGAGGATATCTGGATGGCAGGTCAAGGATCAAAACAAACCGATGAGGAATAAAATACATTTTTACAGAACATTCAAGAATCACTGGCCTTCATTTGTCATTGCTGACAGTGGATAAAGCAGCCTCTTTTGCCTACACTTTAAGGTGATTTTGGCAGAGTAAATTGCTCTTGTACAAAATCACCTACTTTTCTAACCCTTACTTTTCTGTCTACCATTGTAGCATGCCCACAGATGAGGGAATAGAGCACTGGGACTGTTGGATTCATGCCTTTCCCTAGAGAATTAGTGCAAAAGCGATACAAGTAATCTCAACCAGAAATTTCATGGATGCTGTCCTTCAGGCCGATAAATCATGTGCCTCTTTCTAATTCTCAGACTCACATCTCCAATAAAACACTGGTGGCTGGATTTTTCATCCAAATCAAATTTTTATTTTAAATTATTTTTACTCCTAGTTTTGAATTTTCAATCACAATCGCAGAATGTACCATATATGCCAGACTATAAGACAAATGGTTTACAAAGGTATTTGGATGACTACTGCTCACTGAAACTCATTCAAGCCCCATAACTATCCATAATGGGCTTTGGTAGCTGGTGCCCATGATACCAGCACATTGGAAGCAGTGGAATATTTAGATAGTCTTCTTTGATAATTATAATGACATTTATTAGTGAGAGCCTATATTTGCCCAGCGTCGGTGGAAGCGACTGCTAAACAAGCGGCCTAAATCGTAAATGTGAATAAAGAAACAAACTCTGTGCGGGGATCGAACCCGTGTCCACCTTGGAAGCCACCTTGGAAGCCACCTTGGAAGCCACCTATACGCGGTGCTGTTCTACCAACTGAACTGACGAAGATCAGATGGTAGACAGGAGTCTTTTATTCTACACTTTGTTGGCTTCTCCATTCTCACATTCTGATTTTAGGCACGAATATAATGCGGCTCTCTTATGTCGATAGTATGAAATCAAATGATGGATAATTTTATATCCAATCGACAGAATATGATAATTATAATGACATTTATTAGTGAGAATGTCATTATAATTATCATATTCTATCGATTGGATATAAAATTATCCATCATTTGATTTCATAGTCTTCTTTAAAATTAAATGTCTGTCTATATATCCAGCATATACAGTACTTACCCAGTATAAATTCTTCAATACACAAAACCTAATTATAAAATTATTTTTGCATATGTCATATTGTAAATTAGTTCTATTTAAGCCTTTTGCTTGTATTAATATTTGTCATGTGTCATATTGTAAATCATGTGTCAATTAAAAATAAACAAAAAACACAAGAATGAATTTTGATTATACGGTAAAATCTTAGTTTACTCACAAGACAAATATAAACTCCTTTAAATTATTATTAAAGTTTCATACTCTTTATATACCTGGCAAAAGATATAATTTTATTGAAAATCCAATATTTTAATGTACTTGAAATCGCCTTTATTTGACAGCAGTTAATTGCGTCATTAAGCCAGCTTCAGTGTAGTTGGGCTGGGATTAAACTAATAAGAAAAATGGTAGTTAAATTTGGTATGGCCGATATCAGAATTAAGATTATTTTAAAAAATATTAATATTCACTGATTTCATATCTTTTCACTTAGGCTGTTCCATGCATTTGCTACTCTTGCAGAGAAGACGTTTTTTCTAACACCAGTGGAGATCTGAATGTGTAGTTTATGGCTGTGTCCTCTGGTTTTACTGCAGATAGATAAAGTCAGCATTTTCTTATCAGGGCATTTTGAGCAATGAACGTCAGTATCCACTATGTATGTTGTTCCGGATTCTATAGACTTCTAGTAGGTCAGCACATTTTCTTCTGTATTCCAGGGTCTCTAGATTAAGTTGTTTTAATCTTTCAGTGTTAGATATATCTCCCAGCCTCAGAATGGTCTTGGTGGTTCTCCTCTGAACTCTCTCTCTACTGCATCTGAGTTGTACTTCAGGTAAAGAGACTGTATGCAGGAAGCAAACTCCAGATGGGGATGTACCAGAGACTTGTAAAGTAGTAAGAAGCCATTAAAAGATTTAAAAAGTTAACAGGTTTCCCGATTTCTCATAAACTACTATTTTTACTGCAATGCCCACGTACACCTGTTTCAATTTTTTGAGGGGATGCAATAAACAACACCCATGGATTAAGGTTAAAGGTTGGG
Organism: Architeuthis dux; assembly: GCA_006491835.1. Classification (NCBI taxonomy): domain Eukaryota; kingdom Metazoa; phylum Mollusca; class Cephalopoda; order Oegopsida; family Architeuthidae; genus Architeuthis; species Architeuthis dux. Next base: position 226,239 of record VCCN01003719.1, read on the forward strand.
ATAATGTATATTTGG
>VCCN01003719.1:229905-267906 GCA_006491835.1 Architeuthis dux
AAATGTTATTTCTATACAAATTTATAAATTTCAAGAATGAAGAATAGATTTAGGCCAATAAAAAATACTGTATTTCCCAGCATTCACAATGCCACTTTTTTCTAAAATAAACTTTGAAAATCTCTATCTTTCAAGCCGAATATTACATTACTGAAAAACTTACACCTAATTCTAGAGAAAGTGAGTCGATAAAAATTCAGCTGGGCAAATTAGGGGTGCATCTTGGAAGTCAGTGTATCTTTAGCACCAGGAAAGATGGTATTTATGAGGAAAGCCAAAATATTGAAAGCAGGAATACGTACCGTGTTGCTTTGAAAACTCTTAGCAGACGTGCACACCTGAGCACGCTGACTCCGAGAGGTTTGATTACATTTGTGTGGATCAAGATTACTTCAACAATGCTGCAAATCACAACAAAGCTGTCAAATCGGTTGAACAGGGAGACAAAATACCCCTCCAAACCTAAGCTGTACATTTTTAATAACATTTCACAGGTAAAGACAACCACAAAAAACAGGTTTGCCACTTCTGAAAATAGAAAGAAAAAACAATAAATGAATTACATTGATCTTTAACTTAGATATTTGTCATTTTTCAAAAAAAGAGAAGAATTATACCGAATGGCCTTTAACTCTCAAATTCATATAAAGACAATAGAATGTCAATTTTAAGGGAAACAACTTTTGATTAAAATTACCATTTGGTGAATTTAAAAAAGATTTTTTATTCAATTCACAGAAGAGTTCCACTACTTTTTATGCTATTCATTGTAGAGTTCCACTGTCAATTACAAGTGGTTTATGAACTTAAGAGTGAAGTTGTTTTCAGACTCTAGCATTTGGTTTATGTGATGCACAATTACTGAAGCTTAGTAGGGGAAGGTAGAGTAGCAGTAAAGTCAGTGGGCAGTGTAAGAATGCCCAAATTTTGATAATTGTTTCATGTTTTCCTCTACTCGTCACATATACATGTAATCATTAAAGTGAATGAAAGTTTTCATGTATCTTATAAATCCTACCCATGACAGTATGTGTTACATAAACGGCTAGTAATATAATAAAAATGATTTAGGAGAAGCTTTTTTGCAATATTGAAAAATATGAACATAATGTTTCATAATAAAAAGAAGAGATAAAGAAAGACTTTTTGTCTTACCTTGAAAGGTATCGAGCCAGGCAGGCTGTAAATAATGTTCTGATGTTAAAACACCTGTATTGAGGAACACCATAACAATTACGACCCAATAGAATACTTGGGATTTTACTAAACGTCGACATAACCTCCGACAACGACGGTTCCATTTTCTTAATCTACGACTGAAAATAGATGAGAAAAGAAGGTAATTAAGCAAGTAAATTATGCACGAAAAAGAGGCGGGAAAAAGTCAATACACCAATAAGTAATTAATAAATTCACACTTTCATTGGTATACTAATTCTTGGTACCCGTTTTTTACTGCAGTGAACTCTCATAGAAGCTGTCTACTTGTTATTGTTACTCAATGACATTTTAGACTGTTTCTCCATCTGATTGAAGAGATGAATATTTAATAGTATTCAAATTTCGTGAAAATACTGAAATAAATTAATGAAATACTGTCAATTTTCAAGTTATGACTAGTATTTCTTTTAACTTATAAAGAATCTGGGAAATAAGATTAAAGAAATACTATTCAAAACTTAATAATAATAAACAAATATCTGTTGTTAAAAATGGTATTTCTCACATATTATGCTATAAAAATAAGAAGTAAAATTTAAATCTGTCAAAGGTTTACAGCGTTTTTCTGCCTGGTTTATTCTTACCTTTTTAATTGCCACCAAGTTAATTGCGTCTCTCCGGACTCTTGGTCTTCATTTTTTTCAGAGGATTCTGTATCACTCGGTTTATCTAGAACGAAAAACGGAAGCGGAAAAGTTGCAAGAGATTTATCTGTAAAGTTTTGAACAAAGATTCTAAAATTATTAATTTTGATAAGTTTTTCATTTTATGTTCATTATTGCTTTCTATTGCAACACTCAAGTAATTTTACATTCCACAACTAGTAAAGCAGCCTGGATCAGAAATAAAGAAGTAGTCTCCATGGAGAAGACTATTACTACTACATAATAGTAAATAAACATTATGGCATAGAGATAATAAGGAAGAATGCAGCTCTATGACTATATTTGAATTTTGCCTGTGTGGTCAAATCATTAAGACATCCAATTGAGCCACGAGAACCCTACGGTTATTATTTAAGATGAAAGAAAATACTAGTAAACAAGCCAGGCCACTGCAGGGTCAAAATCCACTCTTATTTCTACTTCCTTGCATATTTATAACATAAACCTTTGTAGACAGTTTGGCTCAGTTGGTAAGAGAGCCGCCATCCGATCACTTGGGCGTGATTTTAAATCACAGTAGGGAACTGCTAATTATATATATCAGTTTGGTTTAACATAACGGGACAGACAATCAGTGAAGAGTTTACTCCCCTAAATTAGGTGAGGACTGTTTTTGTTGTTACAAACTTGTTGGAAAAATAAAGTCAACTCCAGACTCGAACTTGGACTGGAGTTTGTCAAAAATTAATAAGAGTTGATAAAAGCTTCATCTAATGAAAAAATAAAATCAAGATAGTATTGCTGTTAATAATAACAAATATGGCGCTAAGAGATTGGGGGAAAAATGAAAGATAGGTTGAAACGTTTAATTTGATCTTCTGCCAACCATTAGGTTCTCTTAGCACAATTGTAAGAGCAGCTGAAATGGATAACCAGGCTTTGTTGAGGCAAAGGGGTGTGAGTTCAAGCCACACTGTGAGCTTATCCTTTATTTCCGATCTGCGCTGTTTACTCACTGCCGTAGACTAACAACCTGAGTAGTTGCGATGAAAAGCAACTAAAATTAAGATGAACAAAATACTTATTAAAAATTAATAATAATTGATAATATATACTTGTTTGCATTCTCATGATGTTGCAAGGATGACAGTTAAAAGATAAAGAGGATTTTCTGGCACATCAATATTTATATGAGTCATGGAACACCAAGAGCTCCCTTTTGCATTTAGAAAACTTTCTTCATGGTCTCTTTATATCAAGATCATCAATGTTTATAGCAGACATTTTACTGCCACTGCCTGGGCAGGTGAGGTACATTATGATAGAGTTGTTTTTCTCTTGTACTCACACATGCTGTCATTGCTGATAATATATATAACAGCAATTTCTTTCTGGCCCGTATGGTTAATTATGGGAGAGGATGCCAGTGACAAGTCCATGGTCAAGATAACCGACGATGGGACAGGATACAATGAGAGTTACATACCTGTCAAGTTTCAATGTTGAAAATGAGTGAGAATCGTAAGTCATAGATTCATTCAATCTCATTTTCTTTGGCGGACAGCCGGTGTAAAAATCTTTGATACAAATTGTTGAACTTGCGATGTTACTCCTAGCAGGTGTCCGTATGGAACGGCATGTGGCAGATAGGGAGTCCGCAGCAAATCACAGTCCCACGGTAGCACTTCCAGGCATGTTTAATTGGTTAAAATCACTAACCAAAAGATTCACACTTTTATAAAAATTTACTTTTTATAAAATTTTTCACCTTTCATAAAATGCGTGAGAATTTTACACTTTTTATAAAATGTGTGAGAATTTTCCATTAATGAGTGAGACCGTGAGAACATATCAAAATGTGTGAGACTTGACAGGTATGAAGTTAGATTTACACCTTTCCCAAAGGCATTAGTGTGAAATGATATAATCAGTCTCAACTAGAATTCAAACTCATTGTCTGCCACTTAACACTTTCTACAAATTTGAGTAACAAATGATTATTAAATTCAAACAGGATTGTTCTTTTGCAGTTTAGATTGGGACATTTCTTTAGTTATTCCTCAAATTTTAGCTTTAATAATATATCTTCCAGAAACTTATGTTGATAATAATAGTTAAAATAATGGGGACCAATTCAAAGACTCAATATGTTCATGACATATTTTGCATTATCAAACAGGTCTTATTTGGCAAGAGCAGATGATCTTCTGCCTACAAGGATTTCTTGACATCAAAAAAAGAAGATAGATTTAATTAACTTACTGTGTCTAGGGGTGGTACCTTCCTCCTCACCCTCTTCATTTTCTGGGTCTATATCCTCTGTAAATAGTTAAAAGAAAATATTGATTGTTAACAAATGAAATTTAAAACCCTAGAAACAAAAAAGGAAAGGCAAATATCTTTTAAATATTATAATTCTAAAAGTATAATTTTATATGTTATAGAAAGTTCTTGCTTTTGTCAAAATAACAATGCAATAATTTCAAAATTCTTTTCTTTCTCTGAGATACAAAAACTGGTCTAATCATACTCAGTCTTTAACCAATGTTGGAATTTATTAAACCTTGCACAACCATTGACACTTGGAAATTATATAAACATGCAATCAAATTGGGTTCCTCGCTATAGGATAATGGTTAGCAAACTGGTTTTACATATATCATATACTGATTTGTGAGTTCAATCCTCACTGGGTGCCCCATACTTGTGGCCTTCTCCCAAAACACATGCTATACTGCCCATAGGGTGAAATCTGTTGTGACCATTTAGTGTTGCTACATTGAAATCAACATTATCTGTGTAAAACCATTTATTTCATAAGATAGTTCTGATCCACCCCCAAAAGAATTAATCTTTGTATTCCTTTATAACTGTCAGAGAATGACAGACTACTGAGTATATTTATGAGCTCAAGGGATGCATACTTCCAGTGGATATATGTGGTGATCGAGAGTAAAATTGGATAAGTGAATGATGTTGCTCGACATGCTGATATAATACTATGTGCAATTGCTGTTATTTTCCAATCAGTGCTGGGGGGGGGGGGCATCAGCTGATCCTTTGATAACACCCAGCAATAAACTTAGCAATGATTCTAGAACCATTGCATCGATCTCACTGAGATCAGTAATATTTGCGTATTCTGATCAGTTATAAACTTTGGTTCTGATATCATCTCGAATAATAGAAGCAGCCATTTCAATAATGGAGGATTTATCATTACATGTTTGATCTGATTCCCATTCTTGACAGAGAATTTTGTGATTAGCATCACGAAAACTAAATACAAATTCTTTCCCTTGCTTTCCAGTTTAAATAAGATGGTCTCCAAAGTGGTTTTCTAGTTCATTTTTAAGATGTTGAAAACCATAACCCTCTTCTCCTGAAAGAGTCATTGTGCAGAGAAGTAATTTCTTGTGATGAATACTGACATTCTGTTATTTTCGAGACACTTACATAATTCTTCAAATGCTCTGGCTTTGTGTAAATCAATTGGCCCATTATTATTATTAGACTTTGTGGCATTCAAATCCTTTTCAATGTTGGAGTCTATGTAAAACAACTGGGCAAACTTGAGATTTTCCTTCTTCTGCCACTAAATCAGGAGCCACCAAGATTCTCATTTTTACTTCCATAACCCACTTATTTTTTCATCTGCTATTTTTATAACATTATGCAAATATTCAACGATTGAAACTTCACTTGTAGGATTCCTTTTTCATTGCTTCTTAAGCAATCTTCTTTATTGTTGAATGGAACTGATTGTAATGTGCTTCCTTTCAGAGGGAGGGTCACTCTCTTCTTCTCCCCATTTACTCTTGAAAGTCAGTTTACTTGCCATCTGGGTAGAATCTCTCCTGCACTTTACATGATCAAAGAAAGTCCATCCTCACGCTCAATATTAACACTTATAAAGAGTCGACAGACCTAATTGATACCCAAGTTGATGAGGACACATCCTCATCTCAGAGGATATATAGATCAGTTGCCATTCTAGTTTTATCCCATGGGACAAACTCTAGAATAGGACCTGCTTATGATCAATGATGTAGAAATTTAAACTACAAATAGGTTAAATAATCAATATACAGTACCTGTTATAAGTATTTGAACAAATGGACATGCTGCTTCTAATTGCTTTTATGTACAGTTTAACAAAGGTCCGCAATGATTCAATGAAAATATTGATTTTATTTAAAAAAATATTAGTATTGTGCCAGCAACTACGCAAAAAACACAGAGTTTGTATTTTTTTTCAAAATCATTTTTCAGTCGGTTAACTTACTATTCTGCCATGTTAGATTATTGGGCGAAAAAATACTAATATATTATTTTTAATAAAATTCTAAACCAGACGAAAAAATGATGTGGAAAAATATGTAAAAGTATCAATGAAAATAAATAAAATTGTTTGTTCAAATACCTACGAGCATTACTTTCTATAGGGTACTGCTCATAAGTATTTGAACAAGCACAAAATCTGTTTTTCATTTCCTATGATTGCAGGGGCCATTATGAATTTTGTGTAGGAGGGTATCCAAATACCAATGTGAGTTCACTTTTCAATCCCCTTGATCGATTCTGAACAAGATTTTAGAAGGATAGAAACAAAAAACTTGATTTCCTTTCATTTAACAATTTAATTCTATTAAAAAAACATTTTCCAGAAATTTAGCATCTAGATCCATAAAACATGACTAAATGCATGCGTTGTTATGTTGATTGAAAAAAAAATTGTTCCTTCTTGCATAATGTTCCTGTTTTTAACTCTCAAAACCAAGCGATTAGAAGCAAAATGTCTGTTTGTTCAAATATTTATGACAGGTACTGTATGACAAAAAGCAGGAATATGGACAACTTCTAGCAAGGTCAACAATATATTATGGGACTGGCCGAGGGTTTATGGTTTTACCACCTGAACCATTAATACGCACTATTGCTGCATGGGATACAACAAGATTCAGCTATGGTAGCCTACACCCTAGCATTCATCTTGCATCACTTAGGTCCTGTACGATCTGTATACCATTCGGGTATCTTCAGACCCATAACTCTTGGCTCTCCTCTACCCGCATTGTCACATCCTGTCAATTCAGCTACGGTTGTCATACAGAATTTGGGGCGCACAAGACACCATTTGGAAACCCACCTCAACAGAAAACAATGGGAGCTAATGCAAGAACCTATACTTGGGTTCACAGCAGTGATGTCACCAGTGTGCCCTGGTATAAGAATTAATTATGTTTTACCAATCGTTTGTTCTAGAATTAATAGTTTAGAGATTGTTTACTGTAAATGAATTTGTCGGCTTTCGTATTGTTGATTGATTGATTCGCAGCTTATAGTTTTACCGGCCCTTGGTCAACTCCGCATGGAGTCCGTGGCCAAAAAAAGGCGCACTTTTGCCCGCCAAGAATGTAAAAAAGAAGGGGGCAAAGAAATTTGCTATAAATTCGAAGAATCCCCTTCCTTCACCAGTTCCAGAAATAACTTGTTACCATTCGGATCTTTTGCTGGACACAAGCGTTAGCCGTTGTAATTCTGGGCTCACATTTGAAAAAGACATTTCACACACTTACATACAAGCCCAACACTTTCAAACCGTGACTTCTCTCAAGAAGTACAGAACTTTATATCAGTGTCTTCCTCCGAGAAGTAAAATTTATACACACCTCCAGACGAGCGAAGACCTGATAAAACCAATAATAGGCGGACACCTCGCCGCATAAAGAAGTATTTTATGCAACCCCCCTACTTCGTGATCATCAATTGAAGAAAAAAGGTAAGTTGCATCAATTAAATATACTTTGCGGGAGCCGCACATTTTTTACTTAAAAAACAAGTAACAGTATAATTGTTTTAGAATTATTTTGGGGAATACCAAAAATTCCCAACACTGGTTGTGCTAGAACATATACTCCTTTGTATATCATATTGCAAGAACAGCTCCTAGACTGTCAGTCTGAATGCAATATACTTTGATTTCAATTGCAAAACACTTTAATTTGAGTTGATTTCCTGAAACATACCCTACAAGCTTGGTTGCTGCAGTCACAATGCTCCAATATGTTATTCTATAAACCATTAGCTATTGTTGACAACAATTCAGCTGATTAGAATTAATCTTAAAGCTGACTATAGTATTTATGCTAAAGTACTTGAACTACCAGATCTGGAAGCCATGTTGAATTTGTGAACCTATTCTGCAAAAATATATCAGGGTGGGTTTTAATCAATTTTTCAACCTCTATAACATAGAAATTGACCCCCAAATCATATTCATATTGGGGTTGGTTGCAATTTTATGACTATTTAAATATTTAGTCTAAATATGGTGGCCATCTTAGACACCATATTGGATTTCTCGGGAAGCTCCAATTCCAGTGGATTTTTAGTATAGTATTCCTGGTGTCATGTTGCAATTATCCTGCAAACATCAGCTTGTTAGAATTAATTTTAATGTTTTGACCTAATGCTCCTGGACTATAATATGAAACTGATATAATCAGTCTCAAAGTCAACTTGTCAGAGTCTGTTTTCCAAGCAGTGAATCATTGTCACTTTGTACTTAAAACTTGGTATATGAATCTGGATCCACATATATAAAACGCAACATGCATCCACATATATATTTTTTTCTGTGTGTAACACTTTTCTACATCACCAGAAGAGACCACTACATAGAGATGGGTGAATTATCCATCTCTATGTAGCGGACTCTTCTGGTGATGTAGTAGAAATAGAATTTTATGTTAAACTTGATAAATAAAACTCCATAATTATTCAAATAGTGAATAGAATGTTATTTGTCAATTTTTGAGGGTAGAACATTTTTTTTATCTTAAAAACCAACAAATGAGTAAATTGTTTTTGTCTGTGTGTAACAATTTTCTTAATTGCTTGGATGCAACAATTCTGATTTGATCGACATCCCCGGACCAACTGAAGATTGTCAGCATCTTTTTAAAGCAATTGATACAAAGTATAGTGGACTCATGTGATTGTATTTTTTAGGTATCTATAAATCCAGACAAGGTCAGGTACTTCAGCTAGTTTTTATGTAATGAACAATAATTTAAACAAGTTTGTTCTTTTGTAGTTTCTCATGAAATGCACAGAATGAGGGATTTATTTATTCTGAACTCAAAACTGACCTCCATCCTCCATAAACCTACATTAATATTATTCTGAACTTAAAACAAACACCTGGTTTTAATAGTGTATCTTCAAGAAACCTATATTTATACAAATAGTTAAAAATGATAGGGACAATTCATAGACTCTATAACTCATGATGTTCATAACATGATTACTTGTTATACCTGCAATACAAGAATGTCTTTCGATTTTTATTCTGTAATTGTAGTTTCGGATTGAGAAAATAGTCCAAGAACAAGCCTGGCTGCTGCAGGGTCAAACTCCACTCCAACTTCTATTCCGACGGAAGATGCTTACTGCAACTTTTGTATTGTATATATAATAAATAAATTTGTAGGTATATAAGACCTGTCAATTTAGCTCAGTTGGTAAAAGAGCCTTCAAATCACATGGTCGTGATTTCAAATCACAGGAGGGAAATGTTAATTTTATATATAGGTTTGGTTTAACAAGACGTGATAGACAAACAGTGAAGAGTTTACTCCCCTAAATTTGGTGAGGATTGTTCTTGTTGTTGTTCTTGTTACGTTAAGTCAACTCCAACTTGGACTAGAGTTTGACAATTACAACCTTTGATGATAAACACTCGAGAAATTCAAAGATGTGGGGTTTTTTATGAGAGAAATCAGCTTAATCTCAAAAATCTTCAAAGGAAATTCCATTAAAACTTCTTTTTTTGTTGTTATTTTTTCAACTTCTTCAGGAAGTGCAACACAAGAAGAAGGGTTACACAAATGTAAACAGTACAACAAAACAACCAACAAATACAACAACAATAACCAATAAATTCCGGTTTTCCACAAAAGAATTTTTTAAAGGTTGGAGTATGGTTCATAATTGCCAATTCTTGGCCAACAAACACTTCTTCAGATGTACAATCGATAAGGAAAGAGACCGGTACCTTTTCTATAGAAATATATAGCAAACAAAAAAGAAATGGTGCAGTTCTTTTTGCTCAGCAGAGACAGATTTGGATAGCATCCCTGTGTATAAATATGGAATCACCTCTGTGTATACAGGTTGCTGAGAATAATATTTGTGTGGCTTGCATTGCTGAGAATGAACCAAGCCATTTCTTTTGTTTCCCACCTAAAAGGGACTGAAGATGGCTTAAGAATGGGCCAGCCATACAATCTTGTAACAACAAAAGTAAGACAAATAATGAGTTCAATAGTCCAAACAACTCTTGGAATGATAATGACTTTTCTCAAAATTATAGTCAGTATAATATCTAGAGGATCCATAAAACAGTCATTAGCTTACAAAAAGGTATATTTAATGAGATATTTTATTTTTTGCCAGTATTTTTTTAAGCATTTGTTTTCTACAAAATTATTAAAAATTAAATTAACGTCTGAAGACATTGCTTGACTATAACAAACAATCAACAATCAGAATGTCTTTCAACATTAAAATAATCAATTCATTTGCAGAAATATGAGAAGCAAAATATAAATCACAAAATAACAAGCAGAATAAAAAACTAATTAACTTCTTAATAATTACTCAATTATGTTTTTCTTAAAATAACAGCCGTCCAGTAATTTGTCTTAAATTTCAGTCATTCTCTTCTTTCAAGATTGACAGAAAAGGCTTTCAAATTAAAAAAAACAAACTTTTTCACAAGCTTAATTTACTTCTGCCAACAAAGAGGTACAACAGTTGAAACGTATTGATAATGACAACAAAGAGAAACTGGTCTGAATGAATCAATGTATAATAGCAACAATGCCTTGTCTCAGAAATTCAGAGAAAAAGATGGTCCAAAGGTGCAGCGGTTGAAATATTGTGGTCAAGACAAGAAAGACGAGCAAACTGTCCAAATGAATTAATGTATAATAGCAACAATGCCTTGTCTCAGAAATTCACAGAGAAAATGATCAGAAGGTACTGCAGTTGAAACATTGTATTAAATACAGCAAAGACAAGGAAACTAGTCTAAATGAATCAATGTCTAATAGTAACAAAAGCTCTTCTCAGAAATTCAGACAAACCTTATGGTTGAACTAAAGGATGTGAATAAAGAAAAATAAACATGTGCTAGTTAATTCCAAGGAATCAGATGAGCTTTACCAGCTCTTTTATCCATTAAGCCATGTCCTATGTTTAGCTGTGTTGGTTAAAAAAGCATTTGGTTAAAACCGTATTTAGCTATATAAGAAATGGAGAGAGAAACAAGAAACGAAGAGAGAAATAAAAGACATGTGTGTTTAGGTTGATGGCCGCTGGTCAAGAGACTGTTCTCAGCTCCCAGTTGCGGGCCCTCACTTCCGGTATCGGAAATGAGGCTCCCTCTGGTAGCTTCCGTTTAGGCTGGTCAATTTACATTAAGACATACAGACAAAAAGATATATAAATACATAAACATTACAATGACTTCCAGGGGACCAGAATAAGAGAAAGAGAGCAGAATCAGAAGAGAATTACTCATCCAACTTACCGGCTTGCGTGATCCAGTCTAAGTAGCCTCTGAGGTCTTCTTCAATTTGTTGTTTTTCCCTTAATTTTTGAAAATCTCCTCTTGCTTTGGCTTTTTCCCTTTCTTTGGAAAATTCTCTGCAAGTGGCAAAAAAAAACAAGTTTTAAATTAACACTGAAAGGAATGCAAAGAATGGGGAAAAATCCGACCTTCCTTTCTATATTTTGCAATATGTGCGCATAATGGTGTTGATATGTATTATCATAATGTAAAATAGGAGGACACAGGAGGGGAAATAGGGGTGGAGAAGAAGGTTACTCTTGCATTTGACTGCCCTAACTGTGACCATTCTCTTTTGTGACCATAACACTCTGACCTTATATCTTTGCCCCCACTAAATATTCATCCCTCAATTATCATTCAGTATAAGACAACATTTTCTCTACAAAACCAAAACTATCTTCCAACATATGTACATACGGAACATATAGAGCAGACATGGGCAAACTGCGGCCCGCGGGCCACATGCAGCCCTTTTGACTTTCTGAATGGCACACTTAATTCCATGAGGCAGACACTTTTTCAGTTGTCTTTTTGACGTCTTTTGCCAGAAACAAGCAAGAGTGTAGGGGGAGGGGGGGAGAGAAAAGATAATAAGAAGTGAAAAAAAATAAAAAACAAGTAAATTCAAACGCTCTACTAATGTGGCCTTATGCCAGACTATGCTAAGCTTAGTAAATAACCTGACCTAACCTGAGTAAATGTAGCAGATATTCTAATGTAGCAGATAGTCAAGCTCATCTTGCAAACTGATTTGCAAATGTAATGAGTTCAAGCTTCAATAGGGGCCTTGTGCCATACTAAATTAAGTTCATTAAGTAACTTGGACACATGACGTAGAATGAGGGTTAGCAAGTTAATATTGCTAAACTATTCACTTGTGTAGTTAGCTCGATCATAACTCACTAGTAGCCTTGTACCAGACAAAGCTAAGGATAGTAAATGTCTTGACAAATACCATGAAATACACTGAAACTTTTGCAACTTTCAAAATGTGTTACTCATAAACCAGTTGAAATACCAGCTTGTACCCTTGAGGCATCTACTTTTATGGTAGTTTTTGAAAAGACTGATTAGTTGTGTGCTTCCCACCTACTGCGACAATCACAGACTCTAAACTTCTTTTTCAGCTTTTATGCTTCTGATCAAGTTTAATATCATTTTTCCTTCAAGGTGTTTTTTTTTAATCTATTTTGGAAATTTTTTATATTTCCCCATTTCCGGAGGTGTGTATGTGTCTGCATGGAGAAGAAGCGAGGGGAACGGTTATGAATTCCAGTAACTAAAATGTCATCATTTCCTGAATCCTAAAACCAACTGCTGGTGTCAAGGGCCAACTGATTACAGATGTGCCTACAGAAGCGCACTCTTTATGAGGGGGGGAAAAAATCAATAGCATTTCGAAAGAGGAAATCATAGCCGCATTTTAAAATATATTATCTGCATCAAATTGAATGTGATTTCTCCCAAACATTAAGACGTTTTTCATATTACTTCTACAAGATACACAGGCAGGCAGGATGTCACTGACAAAAATCACAGCATTATATAATAGTGTAAAACTAGGCAAATCATGTAGAAATAATCTCTACAAATAATTCCTTTCTTGAAGATAAAAACAGTTCAGCTACTCTGGGGGTGTGGGGAGAGTTCAGGGTGATCTTTATTTGTCATAAATATTTCTACATATCTTTTTGTCATGCAATAAACTACCTCTTTAGGCCGGCAGTCAGATAGGGTAGCGGAAGAGTAGACCCCAAGGCGCTCACATTGCAAGCCAAGATAAGATTTTTACAGTTTTAAGTATTTTATTTTTCTGTTTTGTTGAAACCCTAATATTCGTTCCCGTATTTAACTAACATTCTACAGCCGTTCTGTATTATTGGCTTGAGTATTTTGTCGTGAGAACTCTCGTTAAATTCACCATTTTCCTGCAAAGGAAAGAATATAAGCTAACCGTACTTGTCATTGGGATGGGCGAGTCAATCCGGCCTCTAGGCCGCCAATCAGTTGGGGTAGCGGAAGAGCAAACTGCATAGACTGAACCCGGGGAAAGACATTTACAGAGTGTATATTAACATTTTTAAAAAAAGAATTAAAAAAAAAAAGAAAAAAGGAAAGAAAACAAATGTGACCTCCGGGTGGCGTCTACGGTCTATGAAGGGGTGGCTGGTAGAAGAACTGTGGTCTCTTTCTAAGTTAAAACTTAATAAGTAAACGTGGAATTATCTTTTTTTTCTTTTTTTTGGCGTGATTTGGATCTGGGACCAAATCAGCTCAGGCTGCAATACTGTCAGGTCACCGCTCTGAAGGGGTCAGCAGAACCCTGTAGTCAGCACACATCTGCTATATGCAGGAGTGACCAGGGTCTGTACTCAAAGTTGCAGACAGTTGTACTGTCTATGGTCCAAATGCTGTGGAGGGCCATCTCCAAAATCTTTGCTCACGAAGCCAAGCCATTCATTCAGTATACACAAAAAGCAAAATAAGTAATTTGGGCATGTATTTCATGAATTATTCCAACTAAGCTTGGGATACTAGTTTGAATAATTCACATAATATTGACAATACCACACCTCAAAGTTTCATACAATCATCATCCACACATATAATAATTAGCAATGTGCATTTATCTGTCACGCTTACGTCATCAGTGATGTCTGTTGACGTAACTTAGTAGAAATAGAATTTTATGTTACGTTAAACTTGATAAATTGTATCTTTACTTAATTTTATCTTTAGATTAGTTTAATATTCAGGAAATATTGAACATAAACAAGAAGATGCTGTGCAACAAATGTTTTTGATATTTTATGAGTACGTACAATGCAATTGCTTAATTAATACAAATAACAAGAAGGAGTTCAATCGTCCGAAGAACAATTTGAATACTTAATTATTGTCGTAATTTTTTTGACGGCCATAATTAAGTAATTTTGCAATTGCATTGTACTTGTAAAATATGATGGCACGGGTAAACTAGCATATATAATAAGTCATATCTGTCATACTTATAGTATCACTAGCAGCCATCAACCCCTCTTTTTATTAAACTACTTTTCTTTTCTATTCTTACCCTCTTACTAAATTACCTAACTTTATTTTCTCCCTTCCTACTGTGGCTTATAGCATCAGTAGCAACCATCAGCGAAGTCTGTTGCTGTACTCTTATGATAATTGTCAGCAAAGCAACGGGCCATGGACTTGCACATATAAAGTAGAGGGGGGATACTAGCTGAAACATTGCAATCAAAACAACAATAATAAAGATATTGGTCTGAATAATTCATTGACTAATTACAATAGTCCATGTTTGAACTTCAGACAATGATACCTTGTTAAAACAGATGCTGTAACAAAGAGCAGAAGTGGAGATAAAGAAAGACTGAAACAGAAAGTCTGGTGGGATTGTGAGATCTGCTGGACCACCCTGGATAAGTAGCAATGACGTATCAGTCACAAAACCATGTTTGAGACAAGGCTCATTATCTGATCAACATCTTGCTGGAAGGATGACTGCAGATGCAATCCAGCAGAGTAGAGTTATACCTATTAAGTTTCAAATGGTTCTTCGGACACTTGAACTCCTTGTTGTTTGTGTTGTTAACACAACATTTCGGTTGATCCGTTCTTCAGTCTTCTTCAGGTGTAAAATCTGAGTGTGATGGGGTAAACAGAAGTTTTTATTTTTAAAGGAGGTAACCCTTATAACGCAAGGGCCGGGTGTTTCTGTGTCTTTGTCTTGTCAGGTTTTGGTCTGTTGAGCAGCGGAAGCCACATCGGATTGAACTCTTGTCTGACTAATGCATTTAGTCGACATGTTTACCCCATCACACTCGGATTTTACACCTGAAGAAGGCTGAAGAATGGATCAACCGAAACATTGTGTTAACAACACAAACAACAAGAAGTACAATCGTCCAAAGAACCATTTAAATGTTAATGACGCTTCTCAAAACTATAGAAAATATCTATTATGTTATTTGGAAAGTCATGTCGCATTTTTGGAGATGGAATAAAAACCTGTTCAAAAGTTAAATTCATCTGTCAAGAACATAAGCATCATTAATAACAATGACAAATGCCCACAATGAAATTCATTCATTTGTTCCTTGTTAAGAGAACCTGGAATTCTGGATAAAAAGAATTCTGATAATGCTGAATTGATCTCTTCCCTATTTTTAAATATTTTGCCACAATGAAAGTGTTTCAGTGATCAGATTTAATGGAAATCAGAAGATGTTAAGCTGGTGGAGTATGGAAGATGCAATAGAATATCCTGATCTTCTCCAGAGTTCATTTTCAGTGTGCGAGCTTGCATTGTCATTCTGAAAAATGACACTCTTTATGTTGATCACATTGGCCATTTTTTGCATAGATCATCAGTTGTTGATAATAAAGATATGCTGTGATTGTCTTGTTTTCTTCTAAGTGTGACAATTTAAGAGTTTGTAACAGATAAAACCATGTTCCATCAACTGCTCAACAAAACTTTATGGGAATGGAATTTTGGTTGAGATACTGACATAGGTTTTATCATTTATTATTATTTTATTTTTTCATTGAGAATCCCAGATTCTTTCAACGAGGAATAGAAGGATTAGTTCCATAATGGGCTTTTGTCATTGTTAATAATGATGATTGTGTTCTCGATAAATAGATTCCACTTTTGCTACATTTGAACAGTTTTTTTTATTGTCTTCAATAATTCTGAACAACTCAGTATGTAAAAGGATGTTTACATTAACCAGCAGAATCACCTGTAGTGGTTTTTTATTTTTTTTATTAAGATCTCGAAAGCACTCACCCACTGAGGACACCAAGTACAAGATTGAGGACAAAGAAAGACCCAATGATGATCAAGCTGATGAAATAGATCCAAGGCCAGCTATTACCCATAGCGTCATTGATCTGAAAGAGAGAGAGAGAGATAGAAAACAGTTAAAGTATTGGGAAAACAATGGGCAAAAGTACCATTAAGCATACAAATGCAGAGAGAGTTTGATTACATTTTGTCTCATTACGTTTATTGAGGCCTTAAAAGCTTTTAGATATTTACAAAGCATAGCTTAGTTCAGCACAAGGGGAAATGTGGTTAGGAAGATTTTGTTGTAACAATGTTCCAAGTGGGGAGGACCAGATTAATAATCCTAGCTTTTAACCTTGGCGCAAAGACCAACCGAGCCGTGATAACTGGGGGTTGGGTATGAGCAATATTCCAGGACGGACGATATGAAAGACGGCAAACATCATCTATACATTCCTATATGTAACTATATTTTTCTAAAATGTCATTTTTCAGTTAAGAGATCCTCTAATCAACTTATAGAAATAAAAATAGATTATTTTAGCTATTTGTGACATTTTAATAAAACAAAGATTATCCCTTTCATCATTATTTCAATTACACACATTTATTTATTTCCCCTGATTTTGACAGTCAGTAAAACTTGTATTAATCCCTGACCATTGAAAATCCATTTCTTCATAATCAATGCATTTCTATAGTAAACTCATTAGCAATGGATTTACATTATACATATAATAGCCTGTTCTGTCAGTAACACTTGCAATCTGTGATACTATGGTTACGCTTGATTTTACAAATACATAAATGTTACATTGTGCATTGCTTATCAGAATATATACTTTTGTTTGGGGTTTTTAAAAATGGAGTTGTTGTTGACATATTGGTTTCGGGTCTGGTGGATGGAGAGATATTCTGAGCTGAGGTTATTGAAGTTTACACTTGACAACCTAAAATGGAACACAGGGAGTGTTGTCGGTGCGGGGGGGGGGGGTCTTATCAGAAATCCTGGAGTTGTTGACATATTGGTTTCAGAAAATGGAGAGGGGTAGAGGTCCTGTGTGATAGGCAGGATGTGTGTGCCCTGAAATGGTGGTGATTGGAGAAGGTGTCAGTGGAATTGAATGTCTCCCTGTATCCGTCAGACCCAACACTCGAACTGAGGGTTACTCATAAAAGAGTTTTACATCTTAGTCAGTTTTTGGGACGAGACACCTAGTGAATCCTTGTCGCTTTGACATTTGAGGCAGAGAGGCAAAGAAGCATATTATGAACTTCATTTTCTCACAAAGGATTTAAGGGTAGAGAAGTAAACATCGAACATAAAAAGTAATTTTGCTTATAGAACTTATAGAACTATATAATACAGGCTGTTGTACAGTCTGTGTGACAGTCAAATCAAAAGCAAATAAACAACATCAATTTTATATACTTGAATTAGGCTTTTTTTGACAGTAGTTAATTGCGTCGTTAAGCCAGCTTCAGTGTAATTGGGCTGGGTTTAAACTAATAAGAAAAATGGTAGTTAAATTTGGTATGTCCAATATCAGAACAAAGATTATTTAAAAAAATATTGATATTCTTGGAGGTGACTGTCTTTTCACTTAGGCTGTTCCATGCATTTGCCACTCTTGCTGAGAGGAAACTTTTCCTAACACCAGTAGATGTCTGAATTTGTAGTTTATAGTTGTGTCCTCTGATTTTACTACACTTAGATGAAGTCAGCATTTTTTTATCAGGGCATTTTGAGCAATAAACGTCACTGTTTATACTCGGTAAAGACAAAAAACCCAGCACTTAGATGTCCCATCATTTTACTTTTTGTATTAGGTTGGCCAAGAAGTCTGTTTGGTTTATTAAGTGAAAATAAAACAATGCTCCAAATGTCATTTAACAATGAAAACAGAACAAACTGATCATTTGATTAGTCAGATAACTGCTAGGCCATCACTAAAGAGCTGTTGACCTTTGGATCAATTCTCAAAGGAATGGCATAGCATCTTCCCTACTGGAGGGTTTTTGCAGAAAAGAATCTTCGAGCAAGATATGCATCTAGACTTGAAAGCAGTGTTCCTGTGTGGGAACACACAAGAAAAAATAATGCAGCACAGTAAAATTTTAATGCCGAGCATGAATTTCGAAAGTTTCAGATAAATAAAACTATGTTTATTATAGACTTTTTGTTATAAGCAATTAACCTTTGTTACATAAACGTTAGACAAAAAAAAAAATCAATGATTGTTTCAAAAGTAAAGTGAAAATATTTTCTGCCCACTTCAATTCTTCAGGTGCTCACAGGCTTTTTGGTCCCACGCAGGCCATGAAAAATTAGAGGGAACATTGCTTGTAAGGTAAAAATAGACACGTATGGTTGTTCACATGCAGAGATACAATCTTTTGAAACACAGCAAGAAAAAAATAAATTAGATAAAAGATGAAAAGATTTGGAAAAAGCAAACAAAAAAATGTATAAAGGAAAAGATTAATTAAGTTATGGACGAAAATAATTGTCTTTTCTTTTAATCTCTTAAGGAAGTATCAAAAAAGGTCGGACTACAAGACTTGTGCCTGTAGAATGGATTGATGGAAACACAACCAAATAGTAAATGGCAATAAAATGTTTTCATCAAATTTTGGTCAGATTAAATGGAGGACTTGTACCTATAGAATGGATTGATAGAAACACAAGCAAAGAATAAATAGAAATAAAACATTACGATCAAATGTTGGTTGGATTAAAAGAAGGTCAAACTAAGGGACAAACAATAAATGGGAATAAAATGTTTTGATAAAATTTTGGTTGTATTAAAAGATCTGTCTAAAAGAAGACCAACTACAGGACTTGAATCTGTGTGTGTGCGTGTACAATTTTACCTGTATGTACCTTTTATAAAAAAGACAAACATTTGTAATGAAAATCAAGTTTATTTAAATATCATGAGTAAATAAGTTCAATTAAATTTGTTTAAAAGATGATGGATAAAAAATGAACTTACATTATAAAGAACATTAGTCCAGCCCTCCATAGTGATGCACTGGAACACTGTGAGCATTGCCAAACCGAAGTTGTCGAAGTTAGTTATACCGTCATTTGGACCTATCCAGTATTTTCTGCATTCCTCTGTTTCATTTGGACAAATGAAGCCTGTACCACAAGGATGTGGTTTCGATGAGGCTATTTTACCTAGAATTCAAAATTATTTTTTATTAATTAAAAAAAATATATATATTTGTTTTTGAGATTTTCAGCCATTCATGTAACTACCAAGAGCATTCATTAAATAAAAATGAATTACTGTTTTTTTCAGGATTAAGAAAAACTTAATATATTTTTCCAGGAAGTTGAAAGAAATATAGATAGTTGAAATAATGACTTTTACTTAGAATATTTAAGTGAAATTAAAATCATGATCAAGTTTTCTTGAACTTAAAACAATCTTAGCTGGTTTTAAATGACATCAAACAGGTTTGATTGGTTCATTCTCTTATCCTCTTGAGTCAATATTTTATTCCAGTCCTGGGTGTTATTGTTGGTTCGTTAGTTGGGTTGCATTCTGGGATACTGCTGATAACGAACTAATAACAAACAAAATTTCATCCGAAGAAGGCCAGAGAATGAACCAGTTGAAACATTATAAAAATAAATAACAAAAAAGATGAAAATAGTCATGAAAAGTTAATGAATATTAACAACTTATCTTAAAAGCTCAATTTGTACTTGAAGGTGCTTCTTAGATACAATGAAAGAAATGGGGGGGGGGAGTGACTTTTGATATTTACTTACCAGTGTCAAGACTGAAACAAGTCTCATGCATTTTCCCTGAGAACAGCTCTAAGCCAACGATAGCGTAGATGATAATGACAAATATAACGAGTAATGCTATGTGTAGCAAAGGCACCATTGCTCGAAGAATTGAGTTCAAAACTACTTGTAAACCTGAAAAATACAAAAGAAAACGACATTGATATCAGGTTTTAGTAGAAATGCAGCATAAAACATGATATTTACCAAGCTTAGCTTAATACAGCACAAGGCCAAATAGGAGTAAAAGATTGTATTGTGCCAATCTTCTCATTGGGGAGGGCCTGTCTTGATATTTATTTAGCTTCTCTTAGTCTAAGACAAGGCTAAATGAGGGGAAAATGAGATTGTATTGAGCCAGTGTTTCAAGTGGGGAGGGCCTGTCTGCTTGCCTTGATATTTACTAAGCTTAGCTTAATACAGTGCAAGGAAAATGGAATTAAAAGATTGTGTTGTACCCACAGGTGGATCCAGACCGTTTTCTTGAACAGGATCAGAATTTTCTGAAAGTTTTTATTTAAACTGTTTAAACCTGAGCATCTTCTGAGCTTTCAATCTTTTACTCGTAATAAATGGTTTCATTAACTTCTTATCTTTAAAAAAAGGAACTCTTTTTAAAAAGATCTCTTCAACCTAAAGACATTCTGTTTTGTTTGAACTGTAACTTCTTTTCATACAAGAAAATTCGGCAAATCTTTGGATTTGGGTGCATGGGATTTTAATCATTGATGAAAGCAACTATGGATGCACAAAAATGGACTAGAGTTGGTGGCATAATGAATGAATGAAATTGGTGATGCGATTGAAGTTTACACAGAGAAAGATGAAAGTTTACAAAGAGAAACACGCATGTATTTTGATGGAATTGTGGGACAAATATTTAAATGAGTTTAATTAATCCTCAGATGTTACCATGTATATCAAAACAGCCTAAATCAAATATAAAGTTGAAAGTAATGAAAGGATTTCTTCACTGATCAAACACACTCTTTCCTATCATTTCTTGGCTTATATAGCTCCAATATGGTGCCCCCCACCAAGGAGGATAATACCTTATGCCAGCGCCATCTACCTTGAAGCCTTCAAGGGCATTAACTCTAAACATCAATTATCAGATGATACTGTCTATAATTTTGAGAAGAGCCATTATCACTCCATGAGTTCTTCAGACAATTCAACTCTTTCTTTCTGTTGCTTTTGTTGTTGGCACATTTTGGCCAATCCATTATACAGCCATCTTTAGGTTTACAATCTGTAAACCACCATTGTTTTCTGTTCATCAATTCTTTCTGTAATAAAGTGTCTCCTCCCTTTCCTTACAGATTGCACACCCGAAGAAAGCTGTAGAATGGATTGGCCAAAACATTGGGCTGAAAATGAAAGCAATACAAAGAATGATTGCAACAGTCCGAACAACTCATAGAAGGAAGATTGTGCTGTCAATCTTCCAAATGGGAACGGCCTGTCTTATTACAACCAGGTTTTATTCTATGGTCTGGTGGATAGGAGATATTTCTATCAGCAAAATTGTTACCTTCAAGTGGAAGAGTCCATTGTTAAGGACAGAGGAACACTGTTCCTTATATAGATAAGATAAAATTATTCTTCAAAATATTTGCATTAAATATCTTTATTTCTAGAACGATCAATTTCCAATTCTTCGTTGAATTGAAAAACATGACAATCAAAATGCCAAGTATTCTTGAGATGGAGAACTGACAGTTCACAACACACTATATTCATCCAGAACATTCCAAGACCTGCCAAGTAATCTCAAAGGGACAAGTATTTTTAGCATTCTCTTAAGATTCCCAATTGGAAGAGTGAAAAGAGGCATAATATTAAATGAACACAAGTTCTTCTAGGATTTACTCAATAAGTTTTAATATTAATTGATAATACAAGCCAAGCTTGGCTGCTGCAGGGTCAAACCCCACTCCTACTTCTATTCCAACTGAAGATGATTACTGCCACATCTGTATATATAAATACATTTGTAGATATGTAAGACTTGTTAGTTTGGCTCAGTTGGTAAGATAGCCAGCTACCAATCACTTAGTCATGATTTCAAATCATGGTAGGGAAATGTTAAATTTATAAATGTATTTTTTTTATTAGAATGAAATAAGCCCTAGCGTATTTCTGACATAAATTTTTGTAAATATGTAAGACTTGTCAATTTAGCTCAGTCGGTAAGAGAACTACCTACCAATCAGTTGGTTGTGATTTCAAATCATGGTAAGGGAATGTTAATTTTACATATCGGTTTGATTAAACGTGACAGCACATAAAAACAGTAAAGAGTTTACCCCCCTGAATTAAGCAAAGATTGTTCCCTGTTGTTGTTGTTGTTGTTGTTGTTCTTGTTCTTGTTAAGATAGAAAAACAAAGTCAACTCCCGACTTGGACTGGAGTTTGACAAAATTATGATTTTATTTAATCAGGCCACACATGCACAGTGTTGTTATTCTTGATTACCTATTAAATCTTATTTCACGAGTTGTTCAGACTAATATTCTCATCCTTTCGTGGTTTTATCACTGTTTTGGCCCTTGCATTCTTCTGCCTTCGTAATTGAAATTCTGAGATGTGTCATAACCATCATTCCGCAAGTTGTTCAGACTAATATTCTCATCTTTGTTGGTTTTATAATTACATTTCGGAAGATGAATTTTTACAGCCTTCTTTGAAATGCTGCAAATAGCATTTTTGCTCTTTCAATATGGCTATCTATGATAGCAATATAAGAAAGAAATCAAATATGGGAACTCCGCAATATGAAAAAAAAAGGTATCTCTGGTGTCTCATAAGAGTCCTGAGAAGATTTAATTGTGTTGAGCTACTTGGTTTCTGGAACTAAATCTTTTTTCAATCAACAAAAGAAAAATGGTGTATGCAGAGATCTCTGAAACCAACATCAAGTATTAGATGTTTTAGGAAGCTCCTCCTAATAGATGAATTATACATTTGAGTGTATCAGCCAAAACAGTCAATAAACCAACGAGGATCACAATGTTTGTCTGAACAACTTATGTAATGATGATACTGGCTAATCTCAAAATTCCAGAAAAAGAAGAAGGCTGAAGAATGCATCAACCAAAAAAGGATGATAATATTAGTCTGAACAACTTGTAGAATGATGGTAATGGCTAATCTTAGAATTCCAGAAAATGAAGAAGGCTGAAGAATGCATCATCCAAAACGTGGTAATAAAATCAACAAGGATGGCAATATTAGTCTGAACAACTTGTAGAATGATGGTAATGGCTAATCTTAAAATTCCAGAAAATGAAGAAGGCTGAAGAATGCATCATCCAAAACATGGTAATAAAATCAACAAGGATGAGAATATTAGTTTGAACAACTTGTAGAATGGTGGTAATGGCTAATCTTAAAATTCCAGAAAATGAAGAAGGCTGAAGAATGCTTCAGCCAAAATGTGGTAATAAAATCAATCAATCATTGAATAATGATAATGATAATGATTCATTTCCGAATTTCAATTGTAATTTAATTAAAATGACCCGTTTCAATTTCTACTTATCTTTCTAAATTTTAATTACTCACTCTGACAGAGTTGGATTGTTTACCATATTAGAAAAAAAGAAAGAAAACATCTGTGGCTTATTGGCAAAAGTATTGGGAAATGGAGATTTATGTTGCAATTTAAATGCTTCTCTTTTTCTCTTAGTCAACATTTCTCGGATTTAGGATCAATACTGATCCAATCTGCTGCAAAATCAAAATTAAGCTTTGATTGGATCAATAGCAATGAAATCAGAGACTCAATCTCGGCTTTATCAATATATGAGAATTCAGTTATATAACCATCGCCTAAATACTGGGTTTTTCCCCATATAAAAATGAAATTTCTCTCATTTTTTTTCTCCATTCTTAAATATGGAAATGAGAGGATTATCTGGAATTTTTGGATTATCAAAACAGACTTAAACTATTTAAAGTCTGACAGATTAAGAAGACATTAATAATGATTTTTGAATGACCAAAGGAAATAATTCTTTATGATCTTTTTCCTCAGGCCAGTGTACGCCCCCCACACCATGCTATTGGTTCTCATCTTTACCACAATCATTTTTTGACAAGTTTATCCCTCTGATTTTTAACAAGCTATTGATGTTATCCTCATTCTAATGAAGTTAGCTATTCACTTCCTCCAATTATGAACTCTTTGATTGTATGAAGGTGTGAGGTGGCCAAATGGTTTCAGCACAGAAGACACAATAAAGGCATCTCCCTGCAATCTATCCAATCAACAGATATCTTGACACAGGCATGCTATAATGGTTGATAGAGAAGAGTGCCCAGTCAAGTCAGGGAAAAGTCCTTTCTGCTGGTACCATGTGTAACATGTTTGGGAAGAGATGGGCACCACCAAATCAATCCTGTTGCCCAAGAGGTGCCATAAAGGACAGATCTAAGAGGGTGACTCAACATTCTCTAACATCATGAGACCAATCAACAACTGTACCATGTAAGAGAGTACTATCTGCATCATGTTTCTTGGAGAGGAGATGGACACTGCCAACTTCACATCCTAGAGATGCCATGAAGAACACCAAACATAGCATTCTGAAACTTTCCTGGATCATGTGACCAACCAACAACTAGTACCATTTAATCCAGTACCACTTGTTTAATGTTATATTGGTGAGGAGATGGGCACTGCCAAGTAACTCCTTTTGCGATGCCTCTGAGATATCATAACACCCTAAAATTCTCTGGATTATGAGACCAATTAAATTGCTGAAGACATCAGCATCCATTTTCGATTGTTGCACTAATTGCTGGTGATATTGTAGATTTAAAAATATTTGTTTAAACTTACATATTTTTCTTGGTCTGTTTCATGTTCAAATGTAAGTTTGTCCATAGTTTTTTGCCAGGGTACAGACAAAAACAACTGGGTACTTTACTGCCTATAGCTTCATGACCAACTTAGTGAATGACAAGAGCAACATTCCCTCTAAGTTTTAGTAGTCAGTGAGAACAAAAATCTTATGCTGTACAAATTTATTTCCTGTGACAAAAGTATGCGTGCACTTTTGAATTCGACATGTTTGCAAAATGTGTGCACACAGGGAACTACGGACAACAGGGAAGACACAGGTTTCTGAGAAGTTTGAGTGTGACAAAGGCATTAATGGTATTTTTCTTTGTCCACACAATGTCTTTATCGTCTTCATATTTGTTAACAGCATTACTTGATCACATTAAAGCTATCTGATCTCACTATCGGGAACATTTTTTGTCAATTTTTCTGCCATCAAATTTGACTCTAATCAAGTTTTGATGAAGATAAATAATAGTCTTAAAAGCTTATCTTAAATCCACAGAAACAATGCACATTCACTGACATAAACAGAAAAAAAGACTAAATCTTTCTTTAAAAGAAATAAAGAAAGAATAGAATGTTTTTGACACTGAAAAATAAATAAAGTAAAATGAATAAAAATACAAAAGGGGAACAATGTATGGTGAGTGTGATATTGGTTATGATATTTACTTAGCTCATCTTATAGTCTGGCACAAAGCCACACATATTGAGCGCACAGTGAGGATTGAAGTCATTAATGGTCTGTGAGACTAACTTGCAAGCCACTACTCCACAATGAGATTCCAAAGGTTATTTACTAAGCTTGGCTTAGTCAGACACAAGATCACAAGTGTGGAGCACCAAGTGAGAATTGAACTGAATTGAATTAGTTATTTACTAAGTCAGGCACAAGGGCACAAATGGGGAGCAACTAGTAAATATTGAACTCACTCCAGAAATAACTATCTGTGAGACCAACTTGAAAACCAATAGTCTAGAGCAAGGCGTAAAGATGTAAAATGGGTGGGGATCAATTATTACAGGGTAGTGGAGCATTGGGGAGATGTTGGGAGAAGGAAGGGAGTTGAGATGCTTTTTCTGCTTAGAATCAATATTTATTTCCTGTCAGTCAGAAATTGCATTAGCAGATATGTGGCCTGTCAGAAGACAAGAAAAGCCAAACATTCCATTCATTCAGTCCAGTAGATGACGCCACCCAACAGGGTGTGTTACCAACAACATCAGGTCACCCTGTACCCTTGTGTCACACGTCTTTTTACTTCCTACCATTCCTGATGTATTTACAAAGCTTAGTTCAGTGTGACACAAGGTTAAATTGGGGGAAATACAGATTTTGCAAGTAGGGAGGGTTTCCTGCCTTGAAAATCAGCATTTGAAATCCGGGTTTTAACCTTGGATGGAACATGAAAATGTGCAGCTATCTCAGCCACTAGACAGGCCAAATATAATAATTTCTTGAAAACCTGGTTTCATATTTATTAAACTCAGCAAAATATAGTACAAGGCCTAATAGGGACATGGGAAATTATGAATCACCACCACCCATATATGTGGTTTTGGGGGTGATCAATTCAAAAGTTGGAGTGATCAATGAATAAGTTACTTCTTTCGCCTTTTGCTGGGCTGTGATCACTAAAAAAGTCTAAATTTTCAAAAAATAAGCGGGCACACACCAATTTAGTGATCAATTTAGCATAAACTTACATTGCATATTGAACCCCCAACTAAAAACCTATTTCAGAGGGGAATTTTCAAAAAATAAAAAAAAATGTTTTCCATACTCATTGAGGGGAGTGTCTGTGCAAAATTTCAAGTTTCTACTATGAACGGTAATGGCTGGGCGAAGTCCAGATACATAGATACATATAAATGTTAGAACACATGAATAACCTAAGCCCTGCAACAGTGTCTGAACTGGTCTGTTGTGGGTAGCAGTGATTAATAAATTTTGGGTAGAAAGATCATGTTGCACCAATCTTCCAAGTGAGAAAGGCTTAGCTTAGCAGAACACATGACCAGATAAGGGGGAAATGGGAGAGAGGAAGATTGTGTCGTTGCAAGTGGGAAGGGCCTATTTGCCTTGAGAATCTGCATTCAACATCCTGGTTTTTTACCTAGGGTCTGTGGTGATCAACCATAAGGCAGGCTCCAACTTCATACCATTCCTACCAACATCCTTCCAAGCTATCCCCAACTCACCATCATCACTCTCTTTTCTCACTGTCAGATTATACAGCAGCTTTTTTTAAAAATGTGCTGAATTAATTTCAATTATTCAGAACTAAACTTATTTTTTAGATGGGGAACACCAAGATGGTTTCAGAAATGTTCAGAGCACAGGGACAAATCCTCTTTCTAAGCCTCTCTATCTCTTTTCTTTTGCTTTCAGATTAAAGAGTAAAAAGGTTTTTTTAAAAAAAGACAAAAAAGAGAGCAATGATCTTTGTTTATGACAAGGATTCACTAGTTAACACCCCCCACCCTGCTAAATCATTTATAACATTCAATGTTTATGAAATGAAATAAAATCAACTTACAAAACACTAACTGATGATACAGCAACATTGCTGGGTACCTGGCTAATGTGTGTGAATACATTCCATCACTTATAGGCATATTATCTAGAGTAATACACAGACATGCACAATTACACACACACATATATATAAATTTATATATATATACACACACACGCATATATATATATACACACACACGCATACATATATATATATATATATACATACATACATACACAGACACTCATACTTGCATATATATATATATATATATATACACAAACACACACAAAGACAGTCACACATATACACAAACACACACATATTTATGTAAACACATGCATACACAAATACATATATATCTATACGTACACAAACACAGATTTATGTATACGTATACACACAGATTTATGTATACGTATGTACACACACACACAGAGAAATGGAGGATAAAAGAAATGCTTTATAAAAACTATTCATACCTGAAATTAATCGAGATAAGGTTTATCTTTTTATCAAATGCTTTAAAAGTAAAAGAAAGGGATCACAATGTTTCTACAGGCAGAATTCAGGTTTTTTGCCCCTGAACTCTTTTCTCCTTTTCTTTTTTCAATGTCTGCATCTTTATCTTTCTTGTTTTTATTCCAGCAGTTTTCAATTAGTTGTCTGTCTGATCATTATCAGTGGTCAGTCTGATCATTATCAGTGGTCAGTCTGATCATTATCAGTGGTCTGTCTGATCATTATCAGTGGTCAGTCTGATCATTATCAGTGGTCAGTCTGATCATTATCAGTTGTCTGTCTGATCATTATCAGTTGTCTGTCTGATCATTTGGTGTGGTCAGCATTGATAAGTCAACAAGAAAGAACTAATCATCTCAGAGAAAGTCAACTTCTCAAATGACTCTTAACAATGTCTTGAGTCTTTGACTTCTCAGTGATACAAACGTCTACATAGTATTTATCTATTATCACATATATTAATATAATAACTAGGATGTCTCACTAATCTCACACAGCATTACTACTGTAGTGAGTTCATTCCTCACTAAGTGTTCCACTATGAAGGCCATGTGCCAGATGAAGCTAAGCTTTGTAAATAACATGGGTATCTAATGGAGTAATGGATAGCAAGCTAATCTTGCAGCCCAATATTACTGTAAGAAATTTCATCCTCAGGGGTAACCCATTCTTGTGGCCTTGTGCCAGACAAAGCAAAACTTAGTAAATGATGATTAAACAAGTGGTTTGAACCATTTATAAAATCTAATACCGAGAAAATGGTATATATAAGGGGGAAAAAAAACATGAAAGAAGCACGTTAAAAAAGAAATTGAATTGGGATTAAGAAATTTGATAATAAAATCAACAAAGATGGCAGTAAAGAAATCAAAATTTTTACTTTCTCAACTTTCCTTCAACTAGCCAAGGAATTTTAACAACCCTTGCTCGACTGGCCAAGGAATTTTAACAACCTTTGCTCAACTGGCCAAGGAATTTTAACAACCCTTGCTCTACTGGCCAAGGAATTTTAACAACCCTTGCTCTACTGGCCAAGGAATTTTAACAACTCTCGCACGATTAGCCAAGGAATTTTAACAACCCTTGCTCGATTGGCCAAGGAATTTTAACAACCCTTGCATGATTAGCCAAGGAATTTTAACAACCCTCGCTCAACTAGCCATGGAATTTTAACAACTCTCACTCAATAAACTAAAGAATTTAACAACTCTCTTAACTAGCCATGGAATTCAAAACTGTCAAAAACACTCATGTGTCTAAGTAGACAGAAGATTGTCTGAATAGTGTTTTCAATTAAAAAAGTGTGCCAAAAGACCCCTCTTGAGTTCCAAAAATGACTGCCACCATTTTGTCCAGTGTTACAAGGATAAAGGTTGGTTTTCCTAAGAGATTTTTGTGATGAAACTATGTTAGAGTTGGTCAGTGATGCTCCTGAAGATGTAGAGAAAAATATCCTGATTGTTT
The DNA here is from genome assembly GCA_006491835.1 of Architeuthis dux. Classification (NCBI taxonomy): domain Eukaryota; kingdom Metazoa; phylum Mollusca; class Cephalopoda; order Oegopsida; family Architeuthidae; genus Architeuthis; species Architeuthis dux. Next base: position 259,338 of record VCCN01003719.1, read on the forward strand.
TCAACAATCAAACGTATTTGGGGAGGCATTTTGGTCTGCGGCTCTTTCTCAACCAACTAATTAGGTGTGAATAAACCTTAAATTATAGTATTCTACATCTACAAATGTTGTCTTTCAGCAGGACAATGCACCCAGCCATTTTGCTAAACCAGGTTGACTGAAAATGACTCTGAAATCATGTTCTGGTCTGACCAATCACTGGATATGAACCTAATTGCGAACATTTGCAGTTTTATACAAATCAAAACTAGCAGGTAGGAAGTTGACATGGAAAGTTTGTGAAATGTCATCCAAGCAAAGTGGGAATATCTATCTGTTGACATTTTGCAGAAGCTGATGAGTGATTCAGTGATCATCAGGTTGATTGAACATTGCTAAAAGGTGCTCGTATTAAATATTAATCTACTGTGTCTGAGGATTATCTTTTGTGTTCATTTATAACATTATTGGTGCATTAATTTCCACATTATAGGTAAAAATTTAATGAAACCTGCCTGGCCCATTTTGTGTGTGCGTGTGTGTAAAAAAGGGTGGAGTTGTTGGGTGGCATCACGGTTACTAGCATGGAAAATGGATATTGGTGAGCTGAGTTCAAATTTTTAGTTGAGATTACTTATGATCATTCAGCACTAATGTCTTTGGGAAAAGCATGAATCCACTTCTCCCTGCATTCTATCCCATCAACAGATATCTAGACAAAATGTCTCATCACTGACATGCCACAATGACTGATAGAGAAGAGAGTAAGTGAGTGAACACTTGGGCAAACCACTCTCCCATAACTACTGTACCTGCTCAGGCAGTAGTAATAGTAAAAAGCTGTTACCTCCACTGTCAACCTTGACAGGAGTTCAATCAGTAAATCAATATGAAAGGTATCAAATACTTACTTGGTGCTCTGGACACCAGTCGTAAAGGCCTCAGCACTCTGAACGCTCGCAAGGCTTTCACATCAAAGCCATCGTTATTCAGAAAAGATAGTACTGTACTAATAACACTGTAAGAGAAACAAAAGATTTTAAGTAATAAGTATAAAACAATTTAAGTAATAGGTATAAAACAATTTTTAGGAAAAAATAAGCTTTATTCTTTTAGCTTTTACAAAAGCATATTAAACAATTATGAATGAGAACAAAATGGAGAGAAACCAACAAGATAAGATATTAATGACAATGTGGAAAACAATTCATAAACTGTTTTCCGCGTAGTATGAGATCCACGCAGGAATTAGTTTGCATTACATGTACATGACTGAACAGGAAAGACTTGTAGGCTAGGTGATCTGCTAATTCCGTTTTCATCTGTCCAGGGATCAATGTCTAATGGGACAAATGTATCCCATCATGATTTTTCTTACTCCAAATATTTTCTTTAACCATTAAATAAAACTTAGTACATTTTTTTTACTTCTTTTTTTAATACCCTTTTAAAAAACAGGTCTGGTTAGTCACTTAATAGAAACCATCCCGTGACCAATGTCTTTTGGCAGCATGCCGTGTTGGGGGTGATTAAAAAAATTGGAAAATGTGGTGATCAATGAATAAGTTACTTCTCTTGCCCTTTGTTGGGCAGTGATAATTAAAAAAGTCTTATTTTCAAAAAACAAGCATGAATGCTGCCAGACACAAATTAAAGGATCAATTCAGCATAAATTTACATTGTCAATTGAAACCCCCACTAAAAACCTATTTTGAAGCAGGATTTTAAAAAGGCAAACACACTGTTTTTTTTCTAGTCAGAATAAGGAGTAATGTTCATATTTTAAGCCCTCTAGCTCCATTTGTGTGGCCTGTACTTGTGATGCATACAGCCAGACCAACTTAAAAACTGAAAAAACCTATGTTTTGGTTGACAGTTTCTAATTAGGCATTAAGCAACTTTACTCTTGAAAGGGTTTCCATCTTAGTAAAATGCTTTATTTTTATAAATAATTTTCACAACTATTCAAAGACATCAAGCAACAAAGAAATTGAGTTACAATTAGTTTAATGGTCTGCATACACATTCTCCTCTCCTTTTTAGAGAGCGATAGAGATGTTATTTCACGCAAGATATAATCTGTAGTCATTAGAATTAATATGTGCAATTCTAAGAGACCAGAGTTGCCAAGGAGATTTACATTATATTCTTTCACTTCTTTGGAGATGATTCCAGCTGTTCCCAGGATGACTGGCACTGTGCTAGCCTCAGGCTTCTACAATTTGGTTCTTCCTAACAATCAGAGGTTTTTTGGTTTATTCTAGATTGTTTATTTCCCCCTCAATCTGCACAACGAGAATCAATTATAATTGATAATTATCAATTATTTCATTCTTTAAAATCCTTTTTAAAGGAAGACATTTGCATCATGCTAGATCTTTCTGTTTTACGATGAGAGAATCTAAAGAAGGTAATCTAATTTATACTTAAGTAATCTGGGTTAAAGGATTACATTCCTTTCAAAGTCACTAAAATACAAAGAAAACATGAATGCATCCACCACGAACCCAGGTATTTCTTAACTCATGAAGTCCTAAAATGCACAAGGCCGCACAAATTCTACTGCCAATTTTCATAACAATCTGCCCACAAGTAAAGACACCATAAACATTTGAATAAACAAACCCATTTTAACCATTTTCTGCTCAATCATTACAGGACTGGACTTTGGAAATTTTCAACAGTTAAATATTGTCTGAAATTTGGAGATTAATTATTTGGACATGTAATTACTTGGCCGAGATGTTCTTCAGCCTTCCTTGGTATTATCTGATATTCTGAGGTGAAAATACTAATAAATCCATGAAACTCCAAGTATCCTCATCTTTGTTGTTTTGATCACTACATTTCAGGTGATGTGTTCTCCAGTCTTCAAAGGGTTCTGAGATAAATTGTCATTATTCGATTAATTATTTAGACGAGTTACCAATCATTGTTATTTTGACTCCTGTGCATTCGCTAGCCTTCCTAGTGTTATCTGAAATTCTGAGATGAAGTAATGTCATTATTCAGACTAGTATCATCATCTTTGTTGTTTTGATAACTACATTTCAGCAGATGTGTTCTCCAGCCTTTTGCAGAAGATTTTGACACACAGATCTGTGAACTATTTCTATAAAGATGGAAAGAGTCCTGGTTGACATTAAAGTACTACTTGATAAAACATATACTTGAGGAAGGCTCAACAACAGGTGTTAAAAACAACAAAGATAAGGATAATCGTTTGAATAATTACTGGAATAATAACATTTGTTTCGTCAGTCATCACTCAGTAAGTGGAGATCCTTATGTCGTAGTTGCTGAGAAGACATTCAAAACTTAGTGTTCTTATTTAGTAAGGAGTTTCTGTGAATTGAATTTAGTGTTTGTGCAAGTGTATATTTTCGATTTACATTTAGTTTTGGAAAATCTGTTAATTAAAGTCTATAAATCTATACTATTATTCTGCTTGATTGCATGTACGACCAGTACACTTTAGAGAGAGTGCTTCCCTCGCCTTTACCCCCCACCCCAGACCACAATACGACACCTGCGTGGCCAGTGTTATTTTCACACACACAACCGCTGCTTGCACCGACAGACCACTAAAGTCCTGTGCCCATGCAATAAAGCATGAATGTAGTGAACACTACAGCTCCGTACTGGTTCCTCACTTCATTCATCCTTTTTCTTTTCCCTCTCCACCAACCCTTGCAATGTAATGAACAAGGATAAGAATGGAAGAGGGTGTTTATGCTTGAATGGGAGCAAAAAGGACTCAACCTTCACTATAACTGTCATCCATTCATTACACCTCCCTTACAAGTCTGATGCCTAAAAATTAAATTGTAGCAGTAGTAGACCATAGGAATATAGACAGATAGCAAAAGTAATCAATAATAATAACAAATGTATTCGGTTCATTCTCAGTTATGGCAAACAAATACAAGGAACATAAGTATCGACATGTTTACGACCTTCCGACTATGGTCCCAACTCAGACTTCCGATTTCAATTCACAATTCAGAGTCTTAAAATTTTGTACCTGTTAAGTAGATATTTATGTAGTGCATCAATTGAGACTATGGGGGCGTTTGCACACTTAACGGTAGTGAGATATGCCATACGTTTACATGACAGTAACGTAATTATCGTCAGTCATGTAAACATATAGCATATCTCACTACTAAGACACTGTGCAAATACCCCTAGTTTCAATTGATGCACTACATAAATATCTACTTCACAGGTGCAAAATTTCAAGACTCTGAATTGTGAATTGAAATCGGGAGTCTGAGTTGGGTCCATAGTCGGAAGGTCGTAAACATGTCAATACTTACTGCATTTGTTTCCCATAACTGAGAACCATTAGTTTTATTAGCCGTTGCATATTATTATAGTTAATAAAATTACATTAGGTAAGAAATTAGGTAAGAAATTACTTTAACAAAATGATAGACTGTGATTGAAGATTGTAGTTCCAAAACAATATAAACACCATATAATTATTTATTGATTAAATTAAAAATCAAATTCTGGATTTGAATTATTTGTTATTATTTATTACAACCTTATAGACTGCATATATATAAAAAAGGTTGTTATAAGATAAAAAAGTTCAAATCCAGAATTTGATTTTAATTGTATTAAACACTTTGAAAGCTTTTGCAGATATTATGTGTTGTGGACATATAACTAGGACATAGGGGAGGTAATTATGCATGGATCCTCCCAAATAGCCTATAATTCAACCTTCCACAGAATTTCATAAAAATTCATTGAGAACTTTGGGAGATATTGTGTGGACAGAAGTGAGTGTATGTATAAATGTATGAAAAAGAAAACGGAAAAATATCTCTCGATCAAAAATCAAATAATTCATGGATCCGCCCCAGAATTTAACCACCTCTTCCTCGCCCTATTGCCCACCCTTCTACAAAATCTGATTGAAATCCATTCAGTACTTTCAGAGATATTGTGTGGACAGACAGACAGAAAGACACAACCAAATACATATACCTCTCCACACTTCATTGGCAGAGGTAACTATTAGTATCTTTATTAGTGTATTAGCAAGGACTATACCAAGTCTGACCAAAGACCACTAGAAGAAATTTAAAAACAAAACAGCTTGAATATCTCATTACTCAAGGAAACTGCGGACACCTGTTGATTGGTTGATTGATTGGTTTGTGACATCTCTAGGGAAAGGTGAATTACATGGCAGTGCCCATCTCCACCAAGTAATATGAGAAAAGTAGTGTTGGGTTACATAGTAGCAGTAAGGAAGAAGCCCTGACCAGAGACAATCTCATGCTGGGACCTTTATGGCATTTCTGGGTCAAAATGGTGACTTAGCCATGCCTATCTCCTCTCCAAGTAACGTGACAGGTAGTATTGAGTTAAATGGTATCAGTAGCAGGGAAGAATCCCTGACGATGCAATGTTTTATGATGTTATTGTGATTAGACCTTTGTCAGAACATTTGCTGATGGGACAGAACACTGGGTGAGGTGGATTCATGCCTTCCCAAGGACAGTAGTAAATACATACAGCCTCAGGTGGGATTTCTATTCAGTTTACTGGTTCTGCTTTCGGCACCAATAACCGTTATTGCCGCCTTGGACTCTGTAGGCATCCTGTCTGTAAATACACAAGTCGTAAGCACGATCTGTCCAACCTCAATTGCTTATATGGGCATGCACGACTCAACAGGGCCCATAACTCTTGCAATCTTTTTCCAGAATCTTACATATGTATAACGTTTTGACTAGCCAGAGAGTTAAACTTTGTTGTCACCAGTAAAGCTTGGTTTTCGGCTGGGTTACGTTCGTCAACGGATGACCAAACTACTATTGGTTCTGTTGTCGTAGCTGGGATCGTAATTTTCTGATGTTTTTGATTGAACGTAATGTCACATGATAATCAGCAAAACGTTGGGGTAGCCGTCGATTTTGCAGTGGTCGATGTGGGACAGCTTCTATGGGCACGTCTTTGGCTGCGAATCATCTTTCACCCGTGGATTCTCCGAAATCATTCCAATCCAATTACACTGTCATAAATCTTACATTCTATGCAATTAAACATACAGCCTGGACAAACAGATTCCTTTAAGATTAGACAAAAGGTTAATTGATAAAAGTTTCATTGTTTGACAGAAACAAATTTCCATGATTCAAAATGGAGGCAAAGTTGTTTTGTTTTTTTAGACAAAAAAAGATTCTTCATACTTATTTTCAATATTTAACTTTTTATCCAAATTCTACATATAAAAGCCCTTTTCTATCAGTAATGCTTGCATTAATTCTCAACAATCCCTTTCTTCCTGATTTTCAATGCGCAACATACAGGCTGAAATTTGCAGAAACAAATTTTAAGTAAACAAAATGGCAAATACTATAAATCTTTTTCCCCTACTGCCAGAAATATTTAGTTTGTTAGTGCAGACAATGACTAAACCTAAGAGGTAGAGTAGTGGTAAGTCAGTGGGCAATGAAAAGCCAAAACCTTGCCTGCATATATCAGGTTCAAATGCAGTCAGTGTTAAAATAGAAATGTAATTATTATTTCATTTTCCCCCCTACTGCTAGAATTTAGTGTGTCATATGGAATCATTTGAGTGAATAAAAGATTTGACATATTTATTTAACAACTGTTACCCATATTATCAGGGTAAAAAAAAGAAGATCATATTGAACATGAATTGATATTTTCATAAAATGGATGACTTCAAGGACATCATGTAGCTATAATGAAACCTTCACTGTTTCCATATGAATACAAAGAGCTTAATTTTTGTTATCATATTTATAAAGCTTAGCTTAGTCTGACACAAGGCCAAATTAAAATTGGGGAATTTTTTATTTATTATATAAACAATACAAAAGTTGCAGTAATCATCTTCAGTCGGAATAGAAGTTGGAGTGGAGTTTGACCCTGCAGCAGCCTGGCTCGTTTTCTTTAAAAAGCTTCCAAGAAAAATGCCTGACCATCATTTTATATAACTGCCTTCATTTTGCAATAAAATTAAGCTTCACACAAGAAAAAGTCATGTAAATCTTATTTGTATGGTAATTCATATTAGTCATATAAATTAAAAAGGGAGAAAAGAAAAAGATCAACTCGGTGGAGGTATTTTGTGCCTATTTAAACATTACTAAAATACTTTCTAAGTGTGTAAACATGGATTTATTTTTATATAGGTCACAAACATATGCGAGTGAAAATTGAAAGTGACTAACTGTTATAAATATTTACAAATAATTCTAATGATCTATGTTAAATAAATTAAAATGATGCATTTTTTCTCTATGGAATATATTTAAACAGTGAATAATTAATCTCAGACTTGGATAATTAATCTAACTAGAATTGAAGAAATCTGTTCCAATATAAGATTTAAAGAACCATTCATACACCAGGTTTGTTTACACAAAGCAACTACATTGAAAATACTATTGAAGTAGAAATATATAAAAAAGAAGAAAAGATTGATGGCCAATATAATTTTCAATACATTTAGCAATAATCAGAGAAGGGAGTTAAAATGTTTGTTGGATACAAGGGATCATCTTATTTATTCTCTATTTTCAAGAGAAAACTAAATATTTTCAAAATTGAGACTGTTTTATAAATTTTAACATAGATTGTTCTAGTAAATTTCATGAAATTTCAGCCTTGAAGCATTGTGGGTTAAATTTCATCTCATTTTTGAAGTGTTGGTATCTGCGTGGTGGGTCATTTTTAATACCACCCTGTACATCTTCATATAACTAGGAGCACAGAGGTTTATATTGTGTCTCACCATTTTGTTTAGTACTCAGGCTGAACAACAAATGGCAGAGTAGTTCAAAGTGGAAGAAAAAGAAAAAGTTAAATGGAGAAAGCAGGATAAATCAACAGGATCATTCTTTGATATCACAGTAAGTCTTATAAGACGCATGGATAATTGAAGTGATAAAGACTAACAGCTTATTTTCTAACTTAATCGAAACCAATAAGTGTATTAAAAGAATATCATGCAAATGATCTGTGAAAAAGGCTTCAAGCATTACAATGCATTCTTTGAAAGAATCACTTTCTCCTGGATTCAGTGGCAAATGGAAGGGAAAAGAGAAAAGGGGAGAAGAAGAAAAATAAGAGGAGGAGGAGAAAAAGAAGAGGAGGAGGAGAAAAAGAAGAGGAGAAAAGGAAACCATTTCAAAGAAATTTAAAGAGTCTGATAATGTTGAAAGTAAAGAGACACAGGAATCAAGTATTGATATTTAAAAGTGGTTTCATTGAGGCACTTTACTAATTGACATGGATGATGATGATGATGATGATGATGATGATGATGATGATGATGATGATGATGATGATGATGATGATGATGATGATGATGATGATAAGAAGAAGAAGAAGAAGAAGAAGAAGAAGAAGAAGAGAACTTATAATGATAATGGGAAATTAAAAGACCCAAAATAATATATAAAGCAATCTGAGTTACAGAACTTTAGCGTGTACACACACAAACATTATATATGAGTGTCTGTACCATTTTTAAAAAGTTGATATTTTCATTATTTTTAGTTGATATTTTCATTATTTTTAGAGCTACAAGGCTCATTTT
>VCCN01003719.1:270436-284297 GCA_006491835.1 Architeuthis dux
GATTTCATATATATATATATATGTGTGTGTGTGTGTGTGTGCACAAAAAATAGTTGGGGGGGAGAAGCAACACCCCAGACTAAACTCCAACCACTATTTTAATATCATGTCTACATGAAAGTCTTACAGGTCAACCCTGTTTTTTTAGCATACTCTGGAGACAGATCTTTTGTACGAATGTCAAAGCTGGGAATGATTATTCTTATGAAGATTTAAACCTGCCTTCTCATCATGTCCTGCTTTTTTTGTAAGCTAACACAATGACACGTCATACTGGGTATGTACACATCATTGTACTATACTTACTATCATCATTAAAGTACATTATATCTAACAATTGCATTCAGAGTCATATTTGTTCTATGTCATAAATTAAGCTTGTAAATGTCAGAATTCACTTGTTCATTTCAGAGGGAAGAAAAGGTAAAATTACAAATACTTACCCAATAACTACAATTATAAAATCTAGAATATTCCATCCATTGCGTAGATATGCACCAGCATGTAACACAAATCCGTATGCTATAATCTTCATAGCACATTCTAATGTGAAGATAACAAGAAAAACATACTCTACATTTTCCTGAAAAGACAAAAGAGAAAAACAAATGTTTTACTTGTTTTGTTTACAAGTTGCAAGAAAATGTGACATACAAAATTTACATAAAATCAAACAACTTTTAAAAGTATTAAAAAAATACAAGACACAAAAAAGAAACAATTTGTATATTTGTCCAAAGGGCTAATTTTTATTTACTGCATTCAATTTCATGCGCAGTAGACCAAGACTTTCAAATTAGGTTTATTCAATATGAACAGACTAACAACTATTCTGTAGAGAAACAAAAAAAAAATGGAGGCAGTAAGTTATATATCTGTTGAGTTTCATGAATACTAATCTGACAAACCTTGAGGTATTTTCTGCAAACACACACGCTGATGAATAATGTCTGCTTTTAGTGTACAGCAACAATTAAATAATGAATACTTTTAACACCTTTAATAACTGATTCTTGAAACAATACTCTACCATATTTAGTCAAGGATGAAAAACTTGACATATCAAGAAATGAAAAAATAATAATAAACATAAATAAAATAATAAAAATATACAAAAATTAATTTTAGAATATAATCATAAATAAAAGTCAAAATAACCAGAGCCTGTTTGGTAGCTAAGATAGTTCCATATTTCCCACTGGTGCCAGAGATAAGTGTATAAGTTCAGGCAAAATGTCAGGATTTTGAATGCTGATTTTCAAGCGAGTAAGCCTTCCTCGCTTCGAAGATTGGTAGAACACAAATTTTCTGTATTTGTGCCACACTAAGATAAGAATAGTAAATACCAAGGGTCACAAATAACTCAATTTTAATAAGTATATAAAAATGTGTTTCACAGTGCTGCTTCCATAATTTGGTAGGCGAAAAGAATGGAACACAACAACTTTATTATATACTTGAATATACTTGAAATCGGCTTTTTTTTGACAGCAGTTAATTGTGTCATTAAGCCAACTTCAGTGTAGTTTGGGCTGGGTTTAAACTAATAAGAAAAATGGTAGTTAAATTTGGTATGTCCGATATCAGATGTAACTGTCTTTTCACTTAGGCTGTTCCATGTATTTGCCACCAGTGGAGGTCTGAGTTTGTAGTTTATGGCTGTGTCTTCTGGTTTTACTGCATATAGATGAAGTCAGCATTTTCTTATCAGGGCATTTTGAGCAATGAATGTCAGTATCCACTCTATGTATGTGGTTTCGAATTCTATAGACCTCTAGTAGGTCAGCACGCTTTCTTCTATATTCAAGGGTCTCTAGATTAAGTTGTTTAATCTTTCAGTGTAGGATATATTTCCCAATCTCGGAATGATCTGGGTGGCTCTCCTCTGTACTCTTTCTATGGCATCTGAGTTGTACTTCAAGTTAGGAGACCATAAGCAGGAATCAAACTCCAGATAGGGACGTACCAGAGACTTGTACAGCAGTAGGAAGCTCTCCTCATCGATGAATTTAAATGAGTGTCTTATATAGCCGAGTGTTTTATTTGCTGTATTCACTTTGTTTTGTATATGCCCAGTTAAGTGAGTTGTCTATACAGTAAGATTTTAGAATTGAATATCATGTCAATCCATGGGGAAAAAACTTGTCTGATGTTATTAAATGAAATACATTCATTTTTCCACACAATTTTTGTTGAATATATTCATCTTTTATGAATAATGAACAGACTATCTTAAAGGTGAGGCACCAAAATAATAATATGGTCAAATTTACAATAAATGATACAATACACAACTATACAAATCCATCTTGATAGCATCAAATCATGAATAGTCATCAATCTGACATTTCATGTGCTACAACCAAATACAACAGTAGAATAACCAGATTTATAATAGCAAACGATACAATATAATAAATGTGTACTTAAATCCATTTGGTAGCAGCAAATTATGAATAGTCATATTCATAATTTTCTGCTACCAAATGGATTTAAGTACACATTTATTATATTGTATCGTTTGCTATTATAAATCTGGTTATTCTACTGTTGTATTTGGTTGTAGCAAATTATGAATAGTCATGAATCTGATACTTCACGTTATCCAACCTCGTACAAAATAAAAGAGTAGCATTAGAGAAGATAAATATCTGGAATGTATAAATAAATAAATAAATAAAATTACTGTAAACCTTGTTTATCTCATTAGATGTTCTTCCTGATTCTTACTTCAGATAAAAGACAACTTGGTTTTTTTTAAGCTTTTCATCATCAAAAAATGTGCTTTTTAAAAAGAAAAAGAAAAACATTTTTGTTTCTGTTCTGGAGAATATCCAAACTAGTGTTCCAGGCCTTCAGAATCTTTTCGACAGTTTCCAAGATTAGCGTTATTTATTGCAGTTGGTGCTGAGTGGCAGGAAAAGTTGATAATGGAATTCTCTTGAAAAGTCTAAGTTTTTAGGCAGAGAATCCTCACTTCAGACTGTAAAGGGTTTCCATTCCAACTGAAATCTAAAAATGATTTTTTCCCCCCTGTTTTATTTCATTCTAACACAGTAAAAAATGATTTCTGACTGTCTAAGTGAATTTACCTAAATCCATATTTCTGTAGCCATATGATATTTGCCAGTATATAAAATGGACATTTAATTTTTAAAAAACAAAAAGAAACTATGCTAATATTACACTCCATTCAACGCGTTGGTATTATAACTAGGGGCCCATCTAATGAAGTTCCATATGGACAGTTATGGGTATTGGATGAGTTGCAGTGAGAAGTAGTCCTGCAAATACCTTTATAAACAATTCATCTTTTTTGGCTTTTTCTTGCTTTGTTCCTTACCAAGGAGTCAAATTTTCTTGAAATGACAAAATTCACACAGAAATATAGGGGGTCATATGTTTATTAATGATACAGTTTAGAAGATTGAAACAGTGGCCTGAATTAATAAGATGTATAAAAGAAACTAAAATTAGGATGAAGGTAAAAACTAGTCAAATTTAATAAAAATACTGTATTACAATACTTCATCCAATAATAATAAAGATTGATTTTTGAAAGTTGTCTCTAATTGTTCACTAAGAAAGAATATTGAAAAGTTCAACAAGGAACCATAGTTTACTAATATTAAAATCAATAGTACTCAATTAGTATAAATAGTACTTGATTTATTAGTTTTGTTTTGATGTGGTGATAGTGACACATAGCCAATCTGTTGCTATGCTGCCGTAAATCATTTTTTTAAACATTGCCAACATATTTTGATATTTAAGAAATGCTATCAAACATCAAAATCATTTAAATTTTGGATAAAGATCTACTTTATCTATGTTAACCAAGTAAAAAAAAATAATTTTGTTTTTGCCATTAATTTGTACTCTGTTAGACCATAACAATTTTCCTGGGATTTTTTAATTTTCAGAAAAAATGTTTAAGATTTTACGAAGGGATGTTCTATTTACAATGTAACTGTATGGTAAACGTGAATGCCCCTCCCCACCAAAAACCCTTAATGAAAGCACAGAAAAATCATCATTAAAATATCAAAGAAACCTAGTTAACAACCTTTACAAGGGAAGTAACAACATACTTCAAATCCTCACTTCCATATAACGGACTGTAAGTAACGGCCCTGTTTGCCATACAGTTTCATTGTAAATAGTTCTATTTACAATGAAACTGTATGGCAAACAGGGCCCCTCGTAAAACCTTGAAAAACTGTTTTTCGAAAAACTAACAACTTCTACGAAGATTGTCTACGAAGATTGTTAGTGTCTAATGGATTAAAAACACAAAAGATTTTCGACTTGGTTAACAAAAGTAGATCTTTACCAAATTTTGATATTTTAGCAAATGTTTTATTTAACCAAAACCTGAAACCGTGGGTTATTTTCTTCAGATCAACAAGTGCGGAAAAAAAAAGCTGCATATCAATGAAGGGAAATAACTGATGCTTTTAAGGAATTGTCAGTTGTTATTGTTATCAGGGAATATTGATACACAAAAAATCTAATCCATAGGATTTTATACTCTAAACAATGTAGGAAAGTTTAAAAATTCATTCAAAGAAGATTTAATTCACACAGGTGTGTGGAATTTGAAGATATGGCTAAATTGCAGAGATCTAAGCTCCAAGGATTACATGTAACAATAAATGCACATAGAACTCAATCCAAAGCAAAACTATTTTCTAATCAGTAAGTTTTGGATTTATAAAATCTATAACACTAAAACGATAGAGAGAATCACACGGACACATGGGAGAATACAGCTCCACGTGGAAAAAATTGAGCATAATTATTTGTTAAAAAGGTTTTTAAAATTATAATTGAAAAACATCTGTCAATGAGCATGTAAAATTCATAGAATCGGTCAAAATTTTAAGGAATTATTCCAAGGATCAGAAAAATATAGAAACTCATCACAAAGGAAAGGGAAATTGATAAACATAATATTTGAGCAGGAGGAAATATTTTATATTTCTTATATTTTCAATGTATCCAACTAGATCTTCAAAAAGCTTAGTTTAGTCAAAATAGGTTACATGTGTGTGGCACTCAGTGAAAATTGAACTCACTACAGTAGTAATGATCTGCAAGACTAGATTAATAATCATTTCTTCACAGCAAAGCGCCTTAATATTTTATGAAGACTAGCTTTGGGCACCCAGTCAAGATTGAACTTACTAATAATTGTTCCATGGTGAGGCATTCAAGTTAATCCAATTATTTTTCTCCATATTGAGAATACACATTTTCTGAGGGAGTATAAGACATCTATAAGAGAGGTCATTTATTTATAAAAGAAGTTGATTGTAAATGTTTAGCAAAAGAAAAAGAACTACTGTATTTACTCATGTATAATGCAATCCCATATTTTTCTAACATTGAATATATTCTATTTTTGTGTATAATGCGATCCTAACTTTACTAGGCATGGTAGGTGTGAAACAATCAGCTTACGACTTGCACAATGCATAATCTTATTTTTAGGATGATTTTAGAATCTAATAAACCCCAGACTTTGATATCTTTGGCTGCTTAAGAGGGTGAAAAGATGAGGGTTTTGCACTATGAAAAAGTATCCACCAGCCATATACACACATTGTAGCTATTCATGAGAAGTAAATTAACATTGCAAGTCATTCTTGCCAAGTAAAAGCAATCATATACACTGGTCGGCCATTTATGAGGAGGGCCATTTTAGAGTGGGACAACTGTACACAGCAGTTACTTCAATGATAGAAATAAACAAAGTTGCCAAAAAATTAAATCTTGTATAATGCAACACCCTCCAGCAATTTTTTTTTTTGATTCTGATATAAAGTTCTTTGCATTGTACATAAATAAATACGCTACTCAGAAGTTGTTAACATGATGCAATTCCTGGTGGAAACAGTCAACAAACAAGATGTTCCAATACACAAGAGTAATGTGGTCTATGTATAATGTCAGGCCGCCAAGCTGAGATAAATAACAAAACACTTCTCCATGTAGGTGTGAAATTAATTGAATCCCTCAGCTGATGCACAGGGCACATACCATAATGCGATGATAAGTAAGCTCATCTCGCAGACTAATTCATTCATGTAGTAAATTGGATCCTGAATTGTTGCCCCATTACTGAGGACCTATGTTAGACGAAGCTAATGTTTAGTCTTGTGGTCGATAGAATAACATTTTTACCACTGGCACCAGAAATCAGTTTTCAAACCTAGGTCGGAAGCCAGGTTTTCCAATGCTGATTTTCAAGTTAGGCAGGCCACTTAGAAGACTGATGCCACAATATCCCCACTTCGCCTTTTTATTTGGCTTTTTACAAAATTATGCTACGTAAATATCTACTTCGAAGCTGCCTGGTTGAGGTATGAATTCAGTGGTAATACATTTCGGAGGAGTTTTCTTTCATTTTTACTGCTCTTATACAGCAGTTATTCTACAAAGTAATTTAGTGCACCTCTGGGAGCTTTTATGGTAGATCATTTGTTGGAGTTTATTACTATTGAAATTTATTATTAGTGAAATACCACCGATTTGTAATGGCTGAAGAAAGTGAAAATGACTTTAGTGATTTGTCAGATAGAACAGCCGCCCCCTGAGAAGAGCCACAACAAGAAAGGGCATCATCTGTACTCAGAAGTGTGATCAGCGTGGGGAAAAAAATCAGGAAAAGAATCTGGTATCAGTGCAAGCAATGCAAAGAGAGCCTGTCCATCATTGCAGGTTTCAAGTACCACACCCAATAATATGTAACAGTTTTTTTCAATAGCTCAGTAATGCTCTTCAAAAAAAGTAGTTTGTCAATTTTATACTATGGACGAGATATCTCGGTATAATCCCCGGGGGGTTATTTTCTACAGGATTTTTCATCATTAAATTCACAAAAACATGTATACACACCCACAAAAAGTTTCTGCATGGAAGTATTGCATACTGGAAATAAAAAATGAATTCCAAATTGAAACAATTTTGGAAAAATAAAAAAAATCCTGTAAGGGGTTAGTAGTGGATAATCCAAAACAAAGCTTTATGAACAAAAATATAGTGTGTATTTGGATGTTCTTGTTATGTGTGTGCGTATGTGTGTATGTATTGGCCAAGTGCCGAGGAAGAGAGTGAAGACTGTGGTTTATGGAAATGTATATGAGAAGAGAGGTTTTTGTTTATACAATAGTCATTTCTATGCCCTAGAAACACATCACGCTAACAAATTTCCTGTCTGCTAAGGATATGATCAGTTTTTTCTGAGCATTCTTGTATTATATTCAATAATGGAAAAACGTCCATTTCTGTAATATAAGGGGATTTCAATAATAAGCGCTATAAATTCTCCAGGTGATGATTGAGTAACTTACTATTCAATAAATTGATCAAATAGAAATGAAAAATAATAGGGAGGATTTCTTTGCCAACCAGACTTATTGACAGAAATATTATAAAAATGAATAGGATAGAAATTTTTTCAAATTGTGAAGAATTCATAATTACATTCCATTTCACAATTCTAAAGGTTTTTCAAGTAGGCAAATTCTAATCAATACAAATACAAATTTCAAGAGATTTAACCACTTGAGAGTGGCTGATGAGATATCACGCAATGAAATTCATTTATTCCTAGAGCGGATGACGAGATATCTCGCAATAAATTTCTTTGTCCTGAGTCTTCTTACTCTGGCAGTAAATTTGATAGTGATCTAAGACAATTCTTAGATGGTGATGAAGTCAGTGACAGTAATGTATAACGTCACACAAAAATATCCTGTTTCCAAGTGGTTAAAAAAAAATCTCTGTTAATTTAACAGATATTAATTACATATTCATTCTGTGAACCATCTTCAGAATTACATTTTTTGATTTTCATTCTTTGAGTTGAAATTTACCAATTGGTCAAAGAACTAAGACCGACAAAATGATCTGTCACAAATCTTACTTTTAGTAGTAACATTTTACCTATTCAGATAAAGATAGGTATTATGGTATTTCCTGCCATTTTTTCGCCCAAAAAGTTTTCCTTACAAATCATTCTTGCACAGGATAGCAAAACGGTCATAGTTTGGGGTGGCTTACAAGTTGAGGTGACAGGTAACCACATGACCCTGTTTACCAGAATGACCTTTAGCTAACCCAAAATTAAAAATACATATAGCAGAAATTAATGTACTTTGATAACATTTGAAAACTTCACTCTTCTGCCGCATATATATATATATATATATATATTGTATTTCCAAGCATGTAATACACATGTTCCCACAAAGAAATTCCTGTGCACATGATAGTATGATGGTCATGTTTTAGAGAAGACCATATATTTTAATGGCTGGTACCCATAATATATGTTTATCAGAAAGGATCCCCAAGACGTCCCCAAAATGAAACATAATATGCATTATATGGCAGAAAATCTGGTAATTTATTCTGACTTCTCTTAATTTGGTAAAATTTAGGTTTTAAATGACAAGCCACAAGGAAAAAATATAGAGAACAGGATTTCTCAGCTTCTGATATAAGAATATTGATGCCACATACAAAAAAAGAAAATGTTTTTGTCTTGGTTCAAAATCATTTGTCCTTCTTTACGATGCATATAGCAGCTATGAACTTAACTGAACCTCTAAAACTGGGCCTTTGTTCAGTCTGATGCTCTATTACAGTGCAACACCAAGAAGTGTATTTTTCAATTTTATATATGGCTCTTAAAATGTGGATAATGCAGGCTGCACAATCTGGCAATGGCAGATACAGCTTCAAAAATTCTCAGGGGCGATTTACCTGTTACTTTCAGGAGTTACCTTTTTTTTAAAAAACAAACAAACTGTTGCTAACCTTGATTTCTATCATTAGCAGACATTGCTAATTTATAGCCACTTTTTAATCGGTTAGAATTTTTCTCTTCTGGGTATAAAGAGTAACATTCTCTTTCCAGTGTGTGTGTGTGTGTGTGCACCCACACATAGGAGGACTTAACTGCTCAAGGGGTGTATCATCCAATTTGTGGTTTTCTTTTCTGAACAGCTGCCATATTTTTTGCTTTATAAACAACAGTAATATAACCCACTAAATGGTGCATATAATGTAGTATTTTACATTGGATCACATCGTTCCAGGTCCAGAGAACAAGACGACACCTATAACTAAATTTTTGCCAAAATGGACTATACACCCCTTTAGCAGTACACATGCACACACCATGTGCACTCACACATTATATACATATGCACACACCATGTTCACTCACACATTATATACATACACACACACCATATATACATACACACACCATGTGCACTTACACATTATATATACACACACACCATGCACAGATGTGAACATGCCTTGTTTAGCACTGTTTCTCAGAAACAAGAGTTAAGTAACACAATGTTTCAAAAGGTTAACTCTCTTAAGTTCTTCCAGGTGGAGCTCACTGAAATAACCAACTCACATTTTCTGGCCTTGGTCGATACAGGAGGTTGGCAAGTGTTCTCCTAGGCCAGGATATTTTCTTATCTGCACTTATGGAATAACATGGAATTCTAGAACGTCAAGCGAACCCAAGTGTGGGAGGAAAGAAAAACTATGGAAAAGATTGCAATTGCTGCCATGAAAGCAAAAACCATTGGAATTGGAAAATGTTCAAAGCTTTTTCTTTTAACTGCAGGGAGCAGCAGGTAAAGAGGAAATGGGATTTGAGACATGAAATCATTTCAAGATGGCTAATCCAGATTTTAAATCCATATACAGTGGATTCCGGTTAGTAGGACTGCACTGGGATCAACGATTTTGGATCCAATAACCGGCTGGTTTGATTTACCAAACAGCTCAACAGATTTTTTTTATTACAAAAAACACCCCAGTTTCTTAAATTCAAGAGGAATTCGCATAAAAAGTTAAGTCCTTTTTTCTTTCTTTTTGAAATTTCACTTATAACTTGAACCACAAGCTAAAACTATTTGAAAGATAGTTGTTTTGGGTACTAAATAATATATTTTTAGTAATTATATCAGATTTTATTAAAAAGAAATATTAAAATCGGAAAAAAGGGCGCATTGGTCATAATAAATGAAGCAAATTAGCAATGATTACATACATTTGAATTGGTTCTTACAAAAATTGGCCCTATTATGTGGCTGGCCCTAATAACCATTGGTCCTATTAAGTGGATTCCACTGTAGAAGTTTAACAATTTATCTCAGTTTGGAGGAATTGTGTATTTTGAGAGTTGAGGAACTTGTTTTGTGTTGGGTATCACCCCTACTCTTAGTTTGAACGAGCCCGAGAAAGGCATGTGGTTAAGTAACTATAATGATTTGCCTAAAAGACTGATGGGGAGTTATAAGTCCTTTCATTGTGAAGAGAACATTATTCCCTTTATGGTATAAAACTTGTAAATCTATTGACTACATGTCGAACTAGTAAACGGACATTTAGTGTCAGACTTGGTAAACATAATACATAACATGTTAAACCCTTGTATACTGAGCGGCAGTATACTGAGCGGCAGTATACAGCCGGTGAATGACAGGATTCAGATGGAATACAACAGTGGCAACAAAAGATTTAAACTTACTTGCGAGAAACATATGACGAGAAGACGAATCTACATGTAAAACCCATTTGTTGGAGTTTTTAAATTTAAAAAAAAAAAAAACCAACCCAAAAAGCAAGAACTATTAAAACGGAATATGGATCAACAAACCTCAGGGATTAATTTAAAAATTACAGGAGAAATTGAATGTCCTGTGACCTTTCAGAGGAAAACTACTGTAATCTATATTATTGAAGGAAATCAGTTAAACCTTTTAGGTGTAAATTGGTTAGGACATTCTGCCTTGGGGGAGGAGTCTATTAACTCCATTTGTAATTCAGTAAGCTCTGTTCCTAGTAATGAAGAGATTTTGGGACGGGTTTTCCGTGTCTTTATTCGGGTTCTAGGTCAGCGGGGCCTGAATGTGAAAAACCGTAGTCTGCACTACTGAATTTTAAGGTGAAGTGCAACGTGCGTGCGGCCAACCCCACCCTTTGAACCTTAGGTTTGCATGCTATGGTCCACTGTAGTGGCATAGATAGCAGCAGTGTCCTGGTTGTAGGTTTGACAGGAATTTCCTTCTCCTTGCAGATGCAAGCTAGCTATGGGGGTCTGCCGCCCCTTTGTGGGAGTGATCAGACGGTATGGCTTACCTGTGTAGTTGAAGCACAGGACGTGAACACTCTGGCCGCCTGAACAGATATATTGTATATCTATGAATGGCTTGGCTTCACGAACAAGGATTTTGGGGATGGTTTTCCATGACATTAGGACCATAGACAACGGGGCCTATGTGCGGAGTAACCACCCAGCCTGAGCGATATAGTTTTAAGTAATACTGTTTGTTCAAACAAACAAAAAATGAAATGTTTTCAAAACAATTAGGTTTATGCATAAAAGCTATGGCGTCGTTATCTGTTGATTCGGACGCAAAACCTGTCTTCCGTCCGAAAAGACCAGTCCCTTTTGCTGCAATTGAAAGTGTTAATCAGGAACTAGACAGGTTTGAAAAACGGGGTGTCATATTGCCCATTAATTTTTCATCTTGGGCAGCACCAGTGCTGATTGTTGGAAAAAGTAACAATAAATTATGGCTGTGTGTGGATTTTCCGACCAGGCTAAACAAGGCGTTACAGGACCATAAATACCCACTGCTGACGGCAGAAGAGTGTTGCTAAGCTAAAGGGCGGTCAATTTTTTTCCAAAATTGATTTATCGGATGCGTACCACCAAGTAGAAGTCAAAGAAAAGTGCAAACACTTATTAACCCTAAACACCCACCGAGGATTTTACGAGTACAACCGACTACCATTTGGAGGCAAGTGTGCACCAGCAATATTTCAGTAGATTATGGACACTATATTAGCGGATTTTGATTTTGCGGTGGCTTACTTGGACGACATAATAATCATGAGTAGAACTGTTGAAGAACATGATGGAAGAAATCCTTAAACGAATACAGGATTTGGGGTTTGGCTTACGAGTAGAAAAATGCAAACTTTTTATGACCAGTATAAAATATTTAGGTCAAATTATAAATTGTCACCGAAAAAATAAAAGCAAAAATATGCCGACCCCAACAAACATTGCAATGTTACAATCTTTTTTAGGACTGGTTAACTATTATAATCTGTATGTACCTAAGTGCTCCTTTTAATTTACTACAAGAAAAATACAAAGAGGAATTGGTCGATTGATTGTCAAAAGTCTTTTGAAAATATTAAACAAATGTTAACATCAGGCTACTACTGACCCATTTTGACCCTAATTTGGAGATAATCGTTACATCTAATACTTCTGAATATGGTGTGGGTGCTGTAATTTTACATAAATTCCAAAACGGTACAAAGAAAACCATAGCACATGCTTCAAGGACTTTGCTACAGACTGAAAAGAATTGCAGCCAAATAGAAAGAGAGGTTTTAGCAAATATCTTTGCAGTAAAAAAATTCCACAAAATGATTCATGGTCGAAAATTCTTTTTGCAAACTGCTTGCCATTTTCGGCTCTAAAAAGTGTATTCCAGTACATACGGCCAACAGGTTGCAATGTTGATCAACCATATTATATGGATATGATTTCAAACTAGAGTATCTACCCTCCTCAAAAATGGGACATGCAGATAGTCTTGCCTGACTAATTCCAAAATATTCTCAACCCATAGAGGATATAGTCATCTCCTCAATAAAAATAGAGGCAGAAAAAATATTCTCTGTAACACAATAAGAGCATTACCAGTGACATGTAAGGAAATCAAGCTGGAATCAGAAAAAAAGATACTCTTATACAAGGAGGAATAAAATGTATAAAATTGGGATGGAAAGAGAATAAGAGATAAAGAATTTCACTGATTCACATGATGTGATAGACAAACAGTGAAAAGTTTACTCCCCTAAATTTGGTGAGAATTGTTGTTCTTCTTGTTCTTGTTATGGGGAGAAAACAAAGTCAACTCCAACTTGGACAATAATGAAAATACTTATTCAGAATTTCAGGCAATACAGAAAGGCCAAAGATTGTCTTAAAAACAACATAGATAAAGCTATCATCGTGTTTGTCCTTCGTGGTTGAAGATGACCACGGCTTCAGTTCTGAGTGGTGCAGCAGCTGTGGTGCACCACAGGGTCTGAAGTCATGACTTGCACTTGACTCGGATTATAGTCAGGGAGAGTTGCACACATCGTCAGCCTCACTCTCTCGTCCCTGTCTGCCTGGGTCCAGCAGATGTCCCTTATTTAATACTATATAAAACTTTTAGAGTATCCCAATTTATATTTCCATTATTTTTCAATGACTGGAACAGCAAAATTCACTTCAACCAAAATTTCATCTGAATTATTTTAACCATTTCATAATGCAATAACTAAAAAAAAAACCAAAACCCAGATACAAATTGCAGTTTCAACAGTATAGATATTTGGTATGCCTTACCATGGGGAAGTAGTTAGTAATCTAATCTTGCAGACCATTATTATTGTAGTGAGTTTGATCCCCACTACTTGTGGCCTTTTGCCAGACTAAGATAAGTTTAGTCAAGTGTGGTTTGCCTCATGGCTAAAATAGTTGCATATTTACTGCCAGTGCTAGAGTGGTCCAGGCCGTAGACCCACCTCCTACTGACTATTTCTATCAGGAAGAGTATGTGTCATATTATGTCAAGCTTTGGAAATATCAATAGTCTCAACATTTGTATTACTTGGTGATAGTGATTTTACAAGTACACAAAATAAATTTAGTAGTAAGCAAGGTGAAAAAACAAAAACCATTCAAGGCACAGACTAAGAAATAACCAACAATGTATATATAAAAACATACACACACACACACACACACACA
>VCCN01003719.1:349469-363614 GCA_006491835.1 Architeuthis dux
CACACACACACACACACACATATATATATATATATATTTGCGGGAATAAATTTTAATGTTTCATTACAAGCGGTCTACAAGGATACTGATACATAAGTGTATCATACATCCAACATTACCTATATATAAAAGCTATGTTGGCAGTTTTGGTTGACGGTTCCTAAAAACTTATTAATGAGGTTGGATTAAATTTAGGAGATCTAATTTCTCTTACATCTAAAAAGTACAGTGGGTTAATAGTGGCTCGCTTTTAGTTGTTGACCAAATGGCTTTGCTTTAGCCTATCTGCCCAGTAGCATTCAGTAACAAAAATCTATTTGGCTAAAGGCCAGATTTTTAAGAGATAAGGAAAGATTTACTCAACAACCCACAATGGACAATGCCTATGTTAGGGAAAATAAATCTTTGCAATATCTTGTACCATTGATGTCTTACAAATTTGATGACCTTTCTATTTCTATTGTGACATGGTTGTTATTAATAATTTTGTTTTGTAATAAATGTGCAGCTTCCACAAATGACTTCTTAACTCAATGAAAAGAAGCAAAAAATAGAATCGGTACAAAGGTTATCTCTACTGGTTATCTGAAATTCTGAGATGAACTATTGTCTTTATTGTGTCAAGAAGATTACTTGATGTCTGCAGCAAACCCAAGAAATTCAGGTATGTTTTTGGTACATACCCACATAAAAAAAAGACTTGTATTTGGAATCTTTGCTTATGCAAAATAAATAGCCTACCCGATTGCACTTACAGGGTTTGCCTACAAAATATCCCCATCTGACTGGAGGAAATATTGGATGCAAAGATCTATGACCAGCTATGAGGGAAAAACCAAGATGAAATTAAAAAGAAAAAATCCAAAGAACCCATCAGTTGAATTGTTGCAATAAAAACAACAAAGATGAAGATACTAGGATAAATATGTTGGGTAACAAATTCCAAGGATATAGAAATTTGTGACTCCCACCTGGAAAGTATTTTTTAATATCTTTTCATGAAACACATTCATTACACGTTACAGTGTTTGCTTAAAGATTTCTGAGTAGCATATCAGACTTTCCTGCTTTACTTTTAATTTACTTGGCAATAAACCAGTAATTAGAAGCTGAAAGAATATAATTGTTTGCTAATTGATCCAGGTATAAAAGTTATATTTCTCTGTTTACAGAAAACAGGTCCAGATTTGCATGTATTTAAGAGTGTTTACAGAGATTTGCTTAGTTGGAAACAAGGCTGCAAAATATTTACAGTACCTTTCGCAAGTGTCTAAGCAATTTGAATGGATCTGTAAATCATCATTTCAAATCTACTGCAAGGGCAACATTCAAATAATACAGCATCCCAGGTCTTCAAGGCACAAGAGGAATGTGTCTGTTCCAAGTTATCTTTGCTGAAGAGAACCAGGAGAAATGTCAGGTGTCTGGGTAACCTTGTATCTATGGCTCTAGGAACTATTTAGACAGTGAATACACCTACACAAGCAGCTTACTACAACACATCAAACTCGAGCTTCCTAGCTTTCAGGCAGGAGCAGGAACTGAAACCAACAAAACAGCTGTGGCCTGGGGATCCATCCTCCAGACAGCACCTGCCCAATGCACTAAGAGGCATAGGAACAGAGCAATGCTGTAATGTCTGTAGCAAAGACTGAGGGCCCCAAGTGCATATTTGTTACCTACCAACATTGTTTCTAAAACTTTCCGGTTCTGGAAAGGGTTAAAGGAAGAAAAAAATCAACAAGAATTTTTAGCATAAAACTGGTCGCCACCATTGCAGCACTTAAACTATGGGCAAATCCTAGAAACTCACTTAAGAAAAAGAAAAATACTTTTAAATAAAGATTAACAAAAGGAAAAAGAAAAATTCCTGAAGACTTTATATTTTTTTAAATATCCAAGAAATGTAAATTTTCATATATTTTTGTGTGCCAAAAGTTTTCTGAATGCACATTTTAAGTCTGTCCTTATAAAATGAAAAAAAAAAGCATTGCTAAAAGTGGGCATTATTCAAAGTGGAAAAAAACAAATTGTCAAATCCAATCAATTAGGTTTGTAGATTTAAAAATAAAATAAAATAAAATAAAATACTAGCATAGTACATGTAGAAAGATAACCAGATGATTATTTACGGCACTTCTGTCTAGGATCAGAGTGTAATATCTGTGTGCTCATTGACAAGTGTTACACACACAAAAACAAAATGAACAGTGTGATTTTCCTGTTTCTCTTTCCATAACAATGGACTCACCTACTTATTTTTGCTGATAAAAATATCTCAGTAATTTCTTTTCATCTTGTATAAATTCAAATATATCCATTAATCTTTTCACAGGGATTAATTAATATAAACACACACACACACACGGATATACATTGTTTTTTTATATATATGTTGATTATTACTTAGGGTCTGTTCTGATTAACTATTACACTATGACACCTAAAAGATCACACAACATCCACAGTATGATAAACAAATATAGAATACACAGATGCCAATGATGACTCAAAATTACCTCCCCTATATACCCCAAGGAGCTACCCAAAAGTATGGGAAACTTAAGGCACGAAATAGCTTCCTCGAAGAAAAGAAAATTGATAGAAAATTGAGAGTTGTAAGGTCCTGATATTTTGTCTTTCATGATGTATCTATCCTTTAGCCAGCATTTATTAATTTTAGCATTAGATTTTTATTAAAATATTAATTACGTTCAGTTATTCAAGTAAAACATTAAATGCATTTATAAAGTAAAAAAAATAGAAGTTTTATTAAAATTAAATCTTGTCCCAGTCTGTCTTTAAATCTGTTTTATGCTTGGGTTTTCTTGTATACAATTGATTTTCTAGGGTCATGTTTGCCTGTATTTAAGATAATTATATCTAAATTGTTTATTGGGATGTCCTTAAATGTTGTCCAAAATTGTTATATGCTGTTTTATTGATTTATTCACTAAAATATTGAGCATTATATATTTTCAACATATACAGTGGCAAGCAAAAGTGTTCGACCCCTTGGAATTTTTCTAAATTTTCTTGCATTACAATCTGTAATCGAAATGGATTTTTAAAAAGAATTATGCCATGGACCTACACAAATTAGTCAGGTCCATGACATCAAATTTAAAGAAAATCCATTTTCATTACATTTCATTTTTGCTTGCCACTATGTTTTTAAAAAACAAACACAAAATACACATACATATATATCTATAGTTTCTGTTTAAATTTTCAAGTTGCCTACTTGTTTTTGTTACATAATGATACTCTTGCATCCTCATTTTGGTTGTTTTTATCAGTTTTTGGGCCGTTGTACCCTTGGCCCTTCCTTAGGTATCTGTTGTATTTTGTAACCTTCAGGGTGGGAGTATATTGGTCTGGTTGTTTTACTTTCATTCCCGTCTGGCATCCTACCTAGAGATTTCAGATTTTGTAACTGTCTTCTCCTTGTGATGCCACTATGCTTTCTCCACAGAGATTTAACTCAGGATAATACCCAGTCTTTTATCCATTAGGCCAGATTTTGTATGATATATGAGATGTTACCTAAAAGTTCATGGAATTTGAACAGATTGATCAAACTGTTCATTCATCAAGTTAGCCAGCAGACATTTCCCACAGATCTCAAAATAACCCCACCAGGAAATACAGAACATCAATTTTTCATCTTTGTTTGAGGAAGCTATTTTAGTTCAAAATGAAAAAGACCAGTTTTGTCTAAAGTTCTGAGATCATTATTCAACAAACTAACTGTTTATGTAAGCCATGATATAAGGCTGAGATTTATTAAACAAATATATAAAAACTTTCATTATCTATAATGATTACATATACAGTATCGTCCACAAATAAGTACATCCCTACCACTTTTTTATAGGGAGTTAATTTTCTTCTAAGCCAAACATAGAAGACTTTTATTATTTCTAGTGGAACATTACACAATCAAAACGGATATTATCAGGTATTACTTTCGTCTAGGAAGCCACTCTGATTCCAAATCAAGCAGTGGGGTCCCTTAAAGCCAGCAATGCATTGTGGAGCGCTAAGAGCACGGCTTGATATGTAGAGTGGCCAGGTCATTCATTGCATCCCGATTTGTCTCCAACCATCGTGATTATGTCTTGCCACTGAGGATTAGGCAGACAGGGAGGACAAGAGGGTGAGGCTAACAATGTGTGCAACTCTCCCTCATTATAATCCAAGTCAAGCAAAAGTCATGAATTCAAACCCTGCTGTGTACTGCAGCTGCTCCACAACTTAGAACTGAAGCCAAAGTCACCTTCGACCGCAAAACAAACATAATGATGACTAATAATAGTACTGTAATGGCCATAAATAAGTACGCCCCTACTACTTTTTAGTTAATTTTCTTCTAAACCAAACATAGCAGAATTTTATTATTTCTAGTCGAACATTACACAATCAAAACAGATATTATCAGGTATTATTTATGACCAAACCCTACAGCATTGAAACTGTTGCCAAAAATATGAATATGTTGCCGTTCAAAGAATTAGTTTACCCCTACAAAAATGAACTTTCTATTAAAAAAAGTGATTGGGATGTATTGATTTATGCGTGACACTGCATCGTGAGACAGCAAATTCTGGTAGTAGGAGAAAAAACAAAACAATAATCATGATTGTATTTTAGCACCAACTGCATTTGAACCCAGGAGTTATTTAATAACCCCACCCACCAGGGCAGAATGCAGCACAAGGTTGGTTTTAATGTGGTGGCTCACATGCGTGCAAGCATTTGAACCCAGTATATCTAGACAAAATTTTAATTTTTCTTATTGCTTCCCACTGTCTTAACCAGTACTCCATAACTTCTGTTTGAGTTTTGTCATTTTCTGCAATAAACTAAATGTTTCTGATATTATAGGAAAAATGTGAGGATTTAATTTTTTAGCTAAAATTTGTTTAGACAATTTCAACACTCAATCTCAATGTTGATATTGAATATCAGGAAGAAAGGGATTGTCAGTGGTCGGGAATTAAAGCAAGCATTACTGAAAGAATAGGGTATAATATGCATAATGTAAATACATTGCTAATTATTATACTATAGAAATGCAATGAAAACTATGAAGAAAGGGATTGTCAGTGGTCAGGAATTAAATCAAGCATTACTGAAAGAATAGGGCTATTATATGTATAATGTATATGCATTGCTAATGATTTTACTAAGGTAATTCATTGCAAATGAGGAAGCCCTGTCATTCGAGTCATTAATCAGACTAATGTCCTCAGCTTTGTTGCTATGGTTACTATAACTAGTATTACTATTTTTCAGCTAGTACATTCTCTGGCCTTCCTCTGATGTATGTCACATAGAGTAAATCATGGCTAAAGAGCCCAGTCTGCCCTGCTTATGGTTGAGGTGGAAATGAGATGGATTCATGCCTTTCCCCAAACGGCAATAGTGCAAAGTGAACGCAAACCGTCTCAGACAGAGGTTGAATTTTGCTCGCCAACTCCATTCTCTGTGCTGCTAACCATTAGGCTACCAGCACTTCCACATGGAGAAATAATGACAGCAGTTTTATTCTCCATGAGGTTATCATCTCCTTATCGGACATTTTTCATTTGTATAATGAAACGAAAGCTTATCAAGAAAAAAAGATGCAAAAAAAAAATCACCAAAAGAAAGAAAAGCACTTTTTACTCTGCCGTTTTCTTCTTTTCGTTCCACGCACAAAGTGTGCCAACGAGGAATCAGAAGCAGGATAAAGAGCAGGATAAAGAGCAGGATAAAGAGCACAACCAATTTACTAATTCTTCAAACGTGTTGAACCAGCAAAGATTTTTTTTTATCGTGTGTAATGCATCCGACTCGCTGAACTGACACAGCCGTGTTGTGTTTTGAGCTGAGCTCAAAAGGAGGCAGAGGCACGGGGAAAGAGAGAGAGCGAGAGATGGAGTAGAGATGAAGTGGTTGACGGGACTGGAGAAGAGTGTCGTGGGGGTGGAGAGGGGAGTAAACAGTCAGTGGCAGTAGGGAGCCACCGACACAACAGGAGAGTCAAATAAAATCAATCACTTGCACTATTCTGTAAACAATGAGTATAAACAACAAGATTGATTTACCCTGTTAAGTGGGGGGAATATTTCACCATTTCTATGTTTTTGGTCTTTCTTTTCTTCTAGAACTAGATTATAAATTACCATAATTCCAAGCATGTTTTACTGATAATGTTGCTCAAATTTCACCCTATAAGGATACACAGACTCCAGTGATTGTCTAAATGATCCTTAAATAATCCCAAAATGCAGTATATAATAGAAAACACTGTGTGTAAATATATACAGACTAGCACACTGTATTTTCTTCTCTATAACATATTTTATATGCTCTTGGGGTATATGAACATATATACACAAAGTAATTAGTACATTCTCATCAGCAAGAGTCTTGAAAATAGTCTTAAAATATTAACTGTGATTTTAAAACATTCAAATGTTAATATGAATTATAAAGATTGATAATATCTCAACATTCTCATATGGTGCTTTTATAACTTCAATTTAATTCATGAATTCAATAAATATTTGTTTGGCCAAAACGTTGGTTTGGTTTTATCAAATGATGACATTAGGAACATTTAGTTTCAATTAATTTCATTCAAAAAGGTCGCTTTTCATTGTATTGTGAGAGCTGTTATATTAGCGTGCATTTAAAAAGAATAACATTTCTTTTGCACACTAATAACAGATTTTGTTTATAGATTCTAACACAGAAGATGGAAGAAAATCAACATTTTCAGCATATCATGTTATTTTAAGAAAGGTAAAAATGCAACTTAAACACAAAGATTTCTGCAGTTTATGGTGAAGGTACTGTGAATGATTGAATGTGTTAAAGGTGGATTGCAATGTTTTGTACTGAAAATTTCTTGCTGAACAATACTCCACAGTCGATTTAAGTGAAAAGGCTTAACATTCTATCAGGATAATGTTAGAAATTTTCACTCATCCGCCATATTCACCAGTTATTCCACCTTCAATTTTACCATCTATTCTAGTCTTTACAGAATTATCTTAATTCAAAAAATTTCAATTCCCTGGAAGACAACAAAAGGTGCAGAGAAAAGTTCTTCTGAGATAGATAAAAAGGTTCGGTGAAAATGGAATTATGAAGTTGCCTGAAAGATGAGAGAGATAGTGGAACAAAACAGCAAATATGTTGTTCAATTAAGTTAATGTTGAAGATAAAAATAAAATTTGTCTTTAACTTAATACACTGAATGAACATTTTTTCCAACACAATGAGGACAGGCTCCTTCCTATCAAGGTTGACAGTGGGTGTAGCAGCTTTAATGCTAAGCAGGTAAACTAATTATAGGTAAGTGATCACACACCCACTCTTCTCTATCAACTATCATGGCATGTCAGTAACAGAACACAGGGAGAAGTGGATTCATACCTTTCCCAAGGGAAAATTAAATAAATAATTAGATGCCCGAGTTCAATTCTCAGAGTGACTCCAACCTGCAGCCTTTTGTTATTCAGCCCACTTTGTCTTATCTGAAGTTCTGAGATGAAGTACTATTTTATCTGAAGTTCTGAGATGAAGTACTATCTTATCTGAAGTTCTGAGATAAAGTACTATTGTTATTTCATGAATTATTAGGACTATTATCTCCATCTTTGTTGGTTCAATGCATT
The DNA here is from genome assembly GCA_006491835.1 of Architeuthis dux. Lineage (NCBI taxonomy): Eukaryota > Metazoa > Mollusca > Cephalopoda > Oegopsida > Architeuthidae > Architeuthis > Architeuthis dux. Next base: position 357,140 of record VCCN01003719.1, read on the forward strand.
TTCCAGCCATCTTGTATAGTCTGAAGTTATGAAATAAAGCATTGTCATTATTCCATGAATTATTAGGACTAGTAGCCTTTATTGCTTTGATCACGTTTCAACTACAACCTTCTTCAGCCTTGTTCAATCATTTCTCACATGCTGTTATCTTCAAGATGCTTTGTACAAAAGCTCATATTTTATTCAAAACTTTTTTTTTACAAGCTTCTAGGACTTCAGACAATTTCATAGAACCAAAAGATTTGTACAAATATGTAAAATAAAGGGTTCAGTCCAAATCTCCTGTAATGCTACCAGATACAACATACACCTGGGGATGGTTGGAAAACACATTGGTTAAAATGTTAAAGTCAAAAGAATTCACAGAATTAAAAAAGTATTATAAAGGAAATACAAAAATTCCATTCAAAATTATTAGTTAGATACACCTGAGGAAGGTTGGAGAATATACCGGCTGAAATATTGTGATTCAATATTTGAAGACGAGGATACTCATCTGAATAATTCACAGAATATAACAGTACTCAAACTCCAGAATTTCAGCCATACATCATTTTTGTATTTTTCAACAAACAATGCATTCAAATTGAACAAATCAAATCTAAGTTTCTGGTTCCGAGTTATAAACATCCATAAATGTGAAAACTCCTTCCCTAAATGTGAGGTGAGAATTGCAAACAAGAAACATAAATGGATAAAAGATTTAAGGGTTGCTCAGTGGTTTTATTTGATTGACTATTAAAGCCAGAAGATGAGGGTTTTGTATTTTGCCAGATAAATGGCCTCAATGTTGTATTTGTCTCAGTAAAACATAACAAATGGACACTACTAGTCTGTTCATAAGATACACAGTGATATTTCCAAACATTTACCTATTCATTCAAAGTAAAGGTTTACAAGCAGAATTGTAGAAGTCATTGTGTTAATTTATTAAAAAAAAAAGAGAGATAGGGAAAAGAATTGGTAGTGCTGGTGGCCCAGCGGTTAGCAGCAGAGAAAATGGAATCAGCAAGCCAAGTTCAAACTGACTGAGATCCATGTTCCCTTTGCACTAATGCCCTTGGGAAAGACATGAAACCATCTTTTCTCCTCACAGCTATGAGTAAATGCCATATTAGGTACTTGTCACCTTTATGTCTATTTCACATATCGCAAAACTTGAAGAACTTCGAAGTCTAGCCGAGACAAACTTGTGATATTTAGCGTAAGGGCACTATTTATTTTTCATTTATAAAAGGGAGAAGAATAGATGAGAGACTAAGCAGAGAGCAGAAACAAGAGAGACAGAGAGAGAAGGAGAGAGAGAATAAAAGCAATAGAGAGAGTGGAAACAGATTAGAGAGGGATAAGATGTTATTTACTAAGGATAGCTTAATTTTGACACAAGGCTACAAGTATGGGGTACCCAGTGAGGATCAAACTCACTATTCAGTCATAATCAGCCTTTAAGATTTTTAAAAAAAGTAACTCAACCACAGGTCGAGTTAGAGGGAAAGTTTACTCACTCAAAAATAATTGGTCTTGATCAAAATACTTATGCAAAAAAGATTGATTCATGCCTAAAAGAAAAGAATATTATAAAGTGTAATAAACTATGATGACTTTGATCTCATTGTTTTAGCTTTCCTCCTCCTAGGTGAACAAACTTTGCAAAGGAAAAAAGGTTACGTAGGGGGATACATTAACATTGACGTCTTTGAAATTTGTACAACAAGAAATCTATTGGGATGCTTATTTCCACTCAGTCTGATAATGAGGACGAGACACGAGAGGGATAAGATGAAGAAAAGGAAACCAAACAGAAAATGAGAGAGGACAGAAAGGAAAAGAGAGAAAGGCTGGTAGAAAATTGAAAACTGGAAAAAACAAAGGGGGCGGAAGAAAGAGAAATACAAATGAAAGAAAGAAAAGAACAAGAGAGGAAGGAATAGATATACAAAAAACAGAGAAACAAAGAAGAAAACACAGACAATGAATCACATGTAAGATTGGGGCTGCACAATCTTCCCACTCCTATTTCCTTCCTGTACTACACAGAGCTAAGCTGAATAAACATCAAGAAATGAATTACACAAATAGAAGAAATGAAACAATAACAAGCTTTTAAAAAGAAAACTTTTAACGTAGAAGTAAAACACTCAAAATATGATCCATTAAAAGATCTGATAACACAAGGAAATCATTAACAAAACCAATTGAAATTTCATACGACTAAGAGCCAACCTATGATTGTTAGGAAGGGCTCAAAGGAATGTCAGAAGCTAGAAATGCACTCGGATCAAATAGATCAATGATTATGTGACATTTATTTTATGAAGACTCTTGGAGATGGGCAGTATTTATATTTTGTGCATTTGAAGTTGAGGTTAAAGTCATTATTGAACGTTCATTATCACAAAAATGCACAGCAAACAACAAAATCTGATACACAAGAAACCAACAGTGATTGACTTCAGTCACAATGGTAATTGTAATTCAAAATTTGAACAGTGACTAAACGGTTTGAAGTTTGATATCATGACTTGACACATGTTTGCAAAATGAATCCTCCCTGAAATATGATTTCTGAAGCTCACATAATAATTTCTGAAATGAAGTATTGTCAATCATTATTAATTTTTAAGGAACAAAATGGAAGAAAGATTAGTCAAAAATTATTGATAATGAGAAGCAACCTTGTAAAATCTATACAAAACAACAAAAAAAGAGCTAGGAGCCTTAAAATTTTAATTAACATAATTCTAATAAGCATAATTGTAGCAAATTTAACGAATTGCCCAATTAAGCCCACCTTGTGCAAGGTTGAGGTTAAGGAGCTATTCACAACTTCCATTTGTAAAGTTTATAACACTACAGACGCTTGTTGTGTCCAAAAGAAATTATTCTATAAATTATTCAAACTAGTATCCTCATCTTTGTTGTTTTGATCCCTATGTTTCAGCCTACATATTTTCCAAACCCTCCTCTGGTGTATGTTGCATCCAGTAATCTTTAAACACATTATCTTGTATACATTTTATTTTTGCTAACTTTCACCATGCCTAATTACAACAATTCACAAATCTATGAAAGATTTTTTGAAAGTTTTAGTCAATGGAAAACTTTTGATCTGTGAATTGGTTAAATTGAAATGGTGGGAAAAGGTCACAGAAAAAAAAAGAGAAAGAAAGATTGAGAACAGGGTAAAACATTCTATTCATTACCAGATGAGATATACACCTTGAGGAAGGTTGTAGAATGCATCGGCTGAAATGTGATCAAAATAGCAAAGATGAGGAAATTAGTACAAATAATTCATGGAATAATGACAATGCTTCATCTCAGTACTTCAGAAAACACTAGCAAGGCTGGAAGAGACACCGATTGAAAGGTAATGATGAAAATAACAATGGTGAGAATACCAGTCTAATTGCGAAATTCAGAGTTTAATCATCATATTTTTTTCCTTACGATTACCGGAAATATTGAGTTTGTTAGCACAGAAAATCAATTTATTGAATTATCTAAAACTGTTAAATAAGCTATTAATTACAGATTATATTGAGTAAAATTAAAAACAACCACCAACCATAAACATACTGTATGTGCCGGTATATAAGATGGGCATTTAATTTGGAAATTAACTAATTTTTAATCACCACTACCCACAACACTGGTTTATTGCCGGGTTTAGGTTATTCATGTGTTCTGACATTTATATATATATCTATGTATCTGGACTTCACCCAGCCCTAACAGTTCATAGTAGAAACTTGAAACACACACACACATACACATACACACACACTCCCCTCAATGAGTAGGGAAAACGTTTTAGTTTTTTGAAAATTATAGGTTTTTAGCGGGGGATTCAATATCCAATATAAGTTTATGCTAAATTGGTCACCAGTTTGTGCCCACTTGTTTTATAAAAATTAAAACTTTTTTAGTGATCACAGCCCAACAAAAGGCAAGAGAAGTAACTTATTCATTGATAACCCCTTTTTCCAACTTTTTGATTGATCATCCCCAACGCAGCATATATGGGTGGCTGTGATTAATAATTTCTCTTTAGAATGCTAGTTCTTAAAGTATTTAACTTCCGAATCGCTTTTCATTTCCATAAAAAAAGTTTACTGTTGGCCAAATTTGTTAATGGAGATTTATAAACTGAATGAGAGTAAAGGCATCCATAATGCAGAGGAGCTTGATTCAGGCTCCAAGAAGGAAAACACGGCTGAGGAGAATCAAACATCTTTCTTTGTTATCAGACAGAAAATCCAGGCTCAAACAAGAGATCAAAAAGAGTTTCACGTGCACAAAGAAAGCTGTTGACATTTAAAACAAAGATGATATGAAAGGCTTTATATTCAAACTGACATTTAATTATCCATCCAACAGCACTGAACATCCTTAGCCATTGAGATAATCAGAGTATAGGGTCATAGAGTACAAAGTCAAGAATCCAGTGATGCCCGAGCCACAGCAAATCAAAGATATCAAGCGGATATTATGGTCAGTAGGAAAGAATCATTTTGTTGAATTCATGTTTTTAGCATTTGTCACCATGCTCCCATTTTGTTTTTCCATTGAGAAAAAGATATTGATACAGATATTTGTGAAGCTTAGCCTGGCATAAGGACACTGCAGTGGGTCATTTTGTGAGTATTGAACTCCCTACACTAGCAATGATCAGCCAGATTACCTTATTAATCATCACTCTATGGTAGGTGCCCTAAAGAGGTATTTATTAAGCTTAGCTCAATCTGGCACAAGGATACCGGATGAGAGCATCCTGTAAGGACTGAACTCACTAGACTACAAATAACCAATTACTTTAAATTGCTTTGATAGATGTTCAGATTTAAGCTTAGTCTAGCCTGGTACAGGGCCTCAAATTTGGATCACTTAGTGAGGATCAAATTCACAACATCTACAATGCTCTATAAGACTAGCTTACTACTCCTCACTTTATCCAAGGTATTCTAAATAAAATATTGATATAAATAACTGGTGAGGACAACTTTAAGCATGAGTCAAGGTGCAAGTCAAACTCTTAAAAGTTGATTGAACTAGGTCAAAGCAGACAATGGAAGTTTTTTATGCCAGAAAAGCTTACAGGTTGTATTGTGTTACATGGTACCAGTTGATGGTTGGACTTGTGACCTAGGAAGTCATCAGAGTACCACGTCAGATCCTTCATGACATCTCTAGCACAAAAGACAGGTTACTGACAGTGCCCATCCCCTCTTCAAGTAACATTAGGTCATACCAGTTACATAGAATTTCTAACCTAACTGCATTCTTAACAACCATTGTGGCATACCAATAATGAGACCCTTGTCAAGACATCTGGCAATGGGACAGAGTGCAGGGAGAAGTGGATTTGTGCCTTTCCCAAGACATGAAAAATAACCACATTTGTTTGAAATGTGGTTATCATAAATTGAATTCCTTGGTTATGACACTGACCAAACATCACAACAGGCGGTCATAAAGATATTTTACAAGTAAACAAGACAGTGTAAATCTCTCTCTCTCTCACAAAAGATGACAACTTTGCAAATAAAAATTAGTTAATCAACATTATTAAAACATCAGGAAAGTTGGAGGGTTTTTTTTAGTTTTATGACTGCTTTGCTGTAATTAGGTCTGAGAAGAAGTTTGGCATTTGTTTCCTTAACATAATCTTCTGATTTACTTTCTATTAACATTAAAATACAAACTTTTAAAATATTTATTTCCTTTCAACTCAACAGGGTTATAAAAATTCCCAAGTTTAAATAACATATCTAGGAATAGACGCCCCATTAAATAAATGTGTAATGTCCAGACTGTATACACATTCATACGCTTTTTAAAATTTCTTTTTTCCCTTCAAATTAACATAAATTGATTAAAAGTAATTTTGAAGATGAAGACAAAATTAGCTTCAACAAAAATAACATCTTAAAAAATGTCTTTCTCTTCATTACTAAAAATCAATACATATTTTAAAAGCAAAGCAAAACAGATTGTGTAAATTTTAACATCAGTGCCATTCTGATATGTTCCAAAGCTATTTTGGTCCAGGCAATTCCAAGTATCCTTGATCTTTAAAAGAAAAAGAAAGCAATCTTCATATACTGCAAGTTATTTAAAGTTAAAAAAATCATCAAAATTCAAGAGCAGGTCTTTTTGACCAGCCATAGGAGTTTATGATGAAATGTTTCTCAACTTAATTAAAGCCAGAAACCGGACACTCAACAAATAACAGATGATCATCATCATTGTAGATTTCATTGAGTGTTTACATCAGTAGTAACTGATGGCTTACACTGCAGATTAAGTGACAACAAGTCTCATTTCTCCAGTACACTTTTTAGTATTCACTAATGCTGTGTCATCTGATGATATTGATTCTTCTATGGATTTCCAGTTCTTCCTATACGTTTGGTAGGCTATTTGGGACCAGTCCAAGTGCTCCAATAATGATGGGTACAACTGTCACCTTCAT
>VCCN01003719.1:367135-387004 GCA_006491835.1 Architeuthis dux
TTAGCCAACCCCTCTCCTAGATCATGGGACTAACAAAACAACTGGTACAATCTAATCCATTACTATCTGCCTCATGTTACTTGGAGAGGAGATGGGCACTACCAAGTAACTCCCCTTGCCATAAGGATGCCATGAAGGACCCAGAATTGCACCCCAGTGATCTCCTAGATTATGGGACCAACCAAACATCTGGTACCATCTAATTCATTACTATCTACCACATGTCATTTGGAGAGGAGATGGGCACTGCCAAGTAACTCCTCTTGCCATGAGATGCCATTAAGGACTTAATATAGCGCTCCAACAATCCCGATTCATGAAGAAGAGCCATAAATATTGATATCATGTTCAAAGAAAGATGTAAAATGCATAACTACATAATTGTAGAAATAGGCTGCTTTTATTGCTTAAGAGCACATATCAGATCACTTAAAAGATTATTGGATGTGTCAGATATGTACAGTAATAGGGGAAGTTTCAAGGAGTCAAAGAGAAAGAAATTCTTCCAGCACTAAGAGGGTTAGAGCAGAGAAGATGAAACCCACAGGAATTCAAGATTTTATTGGAGGGTTTACAGTTAGCAACATTTGTGTCAGAAATCTAAAATTAGAGCAATAGTCTCTTGTGACATGAGTGATTAAATAAAGAGGAGTTTGAAACCAATTCAAGTGAAAAAAAGGTTTCTCTATGTTTTCTTTATGATTCTTTGGAAACAAAATGGTTGCCCTCTTTTTGTTCTGTGGCTATGACAGGAGAATTCACAGCATGCAGACAAAGGTCCTACAGAGAACTAATTACCTTGTTTTTCTGACATTCTGAGATAAAGTTTGTCATTATTTCATGAATTATTCAGATAAGTGTCTTTAACCATTTTGTTTCAATCATTACATTTCAGTGTGTAGGCTCGCCAACCTTCTTCAAATATATGCTGCATCCAATAATCTTTGTTTCAGGACTCCTGCCTTCCATGAGAATGTTGTTAGCTCAGTGGTAAAAGCAGAGCCTGCGTATAAAACTGTTTCCAAGGTGGATGTGGGTTCTATCCCTGCACAATGCTGGTTTCTTTCTTTATTTAGTAAAATCGGTGCTGAGAAAATATATGTTCCTAATAAAAAAATGTCTTTATAATTATCATATTCTGTCAGATATAAATTATTCATTCACTGAATACTTCATACTGTTGCATAGGGAACAACACATATATTTGTGCCAAATGATCTTGGAATAGAGAGATGAACAATATGTGCATTTCAGGACTCCTGCCTTCCAGGAGAGTGTTGTTAGCTCAGTGGTAAGAGTAATATATATATATATACAATGATGGATCAATAAGTCCATTGCCTGACACATAGTTATTAACTGAATTTAGATCTGAGATTTTCACTGTATAATGTTCAATTCATGTGATTAATATTCATCACTGAATTAAGTGCATTGACAAGGAAGGAGATTATGTTGAAAAAAAAAACCCTATTAAATTTATATGGGAAAAAACTTTGAGCATTCCTAGACCCCAAAAATGGTGATGATGGTATGTTAGGTTGAGTCATCAGAGGTTGGGCTGGTGGGAGATACAGGAGACTGGGGAGTAGGAGAGAGAGGAAGAGGGTGCATGCTGCCTGTATAACAGCTCGCTGCAAAATAAATGGTGAACACTATTTTCACTTTTCACGTTTTTTTGTAAAAAACGAAAAAGTTGCGTAAAGTAAACTTTCAAAAAGCAGGGGATACCTGTACATCTAAGAGAACACATTGGCTAACAGTGATCAAGACAACAAAGGTGAGGATGCAAGTCCACCGAAAGGATACCTCCATCCTAATCACACAGCTTAGAGTATACTCCTAGAGTGTTGTCTTAATGAAGAGTTTTCCACACTCTCTGCTCATACCAGGAATCGAACCCGGGACCTTTTGCGTGTGAGGCAGACATGCTAACCATTACACTATCCGAGCAGACAATGTTACCGAATGGGTTGACGTCAAAATAGATTTGGCATCAAAACGGCCATTCCAAAATGCCAGTGTCCAAATGGTGGCACCAAAACGTACCAAACCAAAGAACACATTAGTCAAAATGTAATGATCATAACAACATAAGTGAGGACATTAGTCTGAATATTGCATAGAATAATCACATTACTTACCCCCAGAAATTTAGTCAATAACAGATAAAAGCAAAGACGATATCAGTCCAAATATTTCATGAAATTATGACAATACTTCATCTCAGAACCTCACCTTATACTTGAAAGGCCAAGGTCTCACAGATGAAAACCTAATGATCAAACCAACAAAGATGAGGATACTAGTCTTAATGATCCATTAAATAACTGCATACATTGTTTGATACTCGTATATTGTAGTGGATTATAAATATCACTATTTTTCATAAGGAGGAGAAGACACTCACAAAATAAAAGTCTCTGAAAAAAACAAATGAAAGAGAGGAAGAGATTTCACAAGATTGAAGAGAAAAAAAATCCTGTAGTACATTTTAAAGACTATATTAGGGATTCCCTGTGGGCTTGGTAGATGTGCCCATCTACAGGTGAAGAGAGGAAGAAAATGCTCATTTCAGGAATCTAAGACATGATGCATTCGTTGGGAGTGGCAAACATTAAATAGGTGCTTTGAAAGTTTTCTAGGGAGAGGTCGCAGCAGATGAGGAAGGGGTATTCAGATATTAACTTTGGTGCCAGTCAGAAGCACTGCTACCTAGTCAAAGATATTAAGTGGCAGAGTGGAAGCTGTTTAGGGTTGTTTAACCAGGAGCTAAGAGTTTAATTCCAGGAAATACACCCCCCCCCACACACACACACGCACACACCTTAAATATATTTTTGTGCTTCTATTTTGTTTGTTAAGTTTGTTTGTTATAGTCCTAAACACAGAGATTTTAGATAAGCTAGTCACCAAGTGTTAGAGCGTGGCTCTTCCAAGTTAAATGCTGTAGTGTGGGAGTGAGTAATAAAGAATGATGTGTGTGTGTGTGTGTGTGTGTGTGTGTGAGTACCCAGCTGTGTAAGATGGAATGTGAAGTTCTACCCTCTCAAAAGGATGAATGGTGTACTATCCTACCATCAGTCAGGGTGGGGGCAGTATTTAGTGTAGAAACAAGTCAGCAAGGTAAGGAAGTTTATCAAAAAGGCAGACTTGGCTGGCTGCATGATGGAATGGTCTGCTAGTTGGGGAAGAGACCTGAGAAGTCTGAGGTGGGCTTTCTCTGATAAACCCAGGAAAGATGCTAGGGCGTGGGATATCAGAGGTAATAAAATAACTGCCTCCAAATGGAAGGAATATCTAGCCATCACAGCCGCCAGTTGCAGGCAAAACACCAGCAGTGTTTGTAGTATTAGTACAATTTGTAACTCATCCTTAATAAAACTTGTATCTTCTTGTGCATTTATCTAATAAACTGTTAGTTCTCTGCAGGCGTTTTACTTAATACATTGACAAGAAGAATGATATTCCTGTAATCGGAGTCAAGAACAAGGCAAAAGAAGAGTGAAAAAGAAAGAGAAGCAACAAAGTGGAATAAAAGACATAATCAGAGGTTTAACAAGGATGTGGCGTTCTGTAGACAGACAAGGAAAAGGATATGGGGGGCCCTGGGTCAGAGTTGGCACAGTAAATACAACAGGCCAATTACTGACTTTGACACAGAGTCTTGAAGCAAAGGAACCTGATAATAGTGTGGTCAAAATCCTTTTAACATTTAATCTGCTGCTTAGGATTAATCATATCAAATAGTTACTCTGGCAGGTTTAGCTCAATGCTTATAGCACAAGACAAAAAAATAGAAAGAAAAAAGATCCATAGCATACAATTATATTAGACTGGTGCAAAGATTTCTAGCATTTTCTATGACAAAATATTTTATTCATATAAATTTATAGCATCCTTATTCATCAAATTATTTTCCTTAGCTTTCTATGACTTTATGCCCAGGACAGTATTAAGACCATAATGGACCCTATGCCACCCATAATTTGGGGGCCCACCATATTAAAATTATATGAGATCTGAACAGTGTAGTTTATTGATAGGGGAATCTATATTGAAATATAAGATAAGATATGTACAATATAAGATAAGATATGTACAAATATTCGCCATGACGAAATGCATAAAGATTTATCCTCGTGATAATAAACATGTTTGAGATGTAACAGGCTTTTCTCATTCTTTTCCTTTTCCACATTGTCTAACCATATCTACCATTCTGTCGGATTCCCTCACATCCACACAACAAACAATTCTTTTAATAAAACTATTTTTCATTGCCAGTGACAATCTTGTCCAAAAATGACATTTTTCAGTGTCAGGCAAGAAGCGAAAGACAAGTATTTAAATGCTGACCAATATTCCTTCCTCTAAATTCATAGAGAAGCCATTTTCCTATCTTCTGAATCCTTTCCATAAAGTTGGTTGTGTGTGTGTGTACACACTTAATTTCATATATTATGTGTACACACACACACACACAACCAACTTTATATGTACACACACAACTTTATATGTACACACGCACAAATAAATATATGAAATTATGGGAAGCTGCCATGATTCAAATGTCCAACCTAATCATTTAAAACAAAGCTAAATTTAATATTTTCTTTGAATTTTTATTACACTTTAACAAGATAGTCATCGCTTTTAAGTTTAAAATGCTTTGATTATTCTTTTTTAACTTATAATTAAGATAACTAAAATTTTACAATAAAAATGTTTTGGACAATATTGTACAAATGTTGGCATTGGCAATTTCTGCCTGAATGTAAAAGAAACAAAGAAATAGTGACCTTTGTATAAAAACCTTAACTGCTAAAAATATTTCACCTGAACACCGGTTGTTAAAGTCTACATTCAGTTTGCTTATATACATATGATACAAGGCCTCAACAGTAAAGCAGTGAGGATTGCTTTCAGATTTGTACTGGATTACCACAAAATTTGCAGATTGTTAAATGGAAATAAGAAATTGAGGCAGAATGACAGAATAGAAATGAAGTCAGATACCAAAGTCTGTGACTCATATACTCTGCTATTCCTTAGAATATGCCAGGTATATTTCCAATGGAACACACCAAGGAACGGCTTCCTAAACATTAGATAACATCATTAACAGGAAGTCTTCTCAGAGAGAAATGCGAGCCTTGCATACAAACTCTATGACTGAAAAAATAAGTAAAAAAATTAAGAGGTAGGACTCATTAAATTTAGGATAGGTAAGAATATCCTGATGTACTGAATGATTCAGGAATATAGCCTTGGGCTTACTCACGAGACGGTTGCCATATCGGAACATTAAAAAAAAAGAGGATGTTCCCATTCAGCGTCATAATTACCAACGCACGTAATAGATCAACAGTGGCTAGATTATGGTTGTGCCTTAAATGCAGGGAAAAGAAAACAAATGTTAGTGTAGAAAAAGCTATAAGAAAAAATATGGTATACTTTCAATATTTCATTTATAGTTGTAATAGCAATATGAAAAAAGTTAATGGCTAAAGAACAAGAAAAAGCAGTACATGGTACTACATGCTATCCCTAAAACTGCTAACTTGACAACACTGCACACACATCCTCACCTCTCGCTCTCATTATTAGACTTTCATGCATTTCATTGCAGAGAAAATGATAGAAGCTGAAATTCCAGACTTTTGAAGAATTAAAAAAATTCCTTCCAGATGGAGATGTTGAGACCTAAATGGAAGACATGTCTGGGAAAATACAGACATATAGAAACTCTAACCCGCAATCTTCAACTTCAAATCAGGAAAAAGTTTGGAAGAATAAATACATCTGAGAATGATGACAAAGCAGGAAGTTCAAAGGTTGTATTGCAGACAATTGAAACTTAGCTCCGGATCAAAACTTCCATTTTAGTGAGTCACTGAAATGAGATGCCGATTCTATTCAGGATGAACATATGAGGGTCGTGGTACAATAACCAATTTCACAATTACCCAATCTATTTTAAAGTATAGATTAAACAAAATACGCCATTAATTATCAGAATATCTGGGTAATGAAATTTGAACTTATTCTACTGAATCATCTTCCCTAAATTTCAAGAAATATTTAATGGGAGATTCGATTGGGACTAGGAAAACTAATTCCCCATTTCTTTTTTTAGATAAATCCTGGGAAACCTCCACACTGGTATCCACCATAATGTCACTATTTCGGCACAGAATTTATCATCATCTGTCCATTATTTGAAAATCTGAAATAATGATGGTAGAAAATACAGCTTGCTGGTTAAGAACTTCTGGTGATAAGACTGTTTTATCATTTTTCAGATTACTCTCACTAAGAGACTTGAAATCGAGCAGTCCGAGTCGGAGTGGGTTCGATCCTCATTGGGAACTCGATACCGATATGAGATATCTTCTGGTATGGATAGCAGAATGAGAACAATCTACGCCTGTGGATTGAATAAAGGGTTCGGTTTTGAAATTCCCAGGTTACCAACTATGACAAACACCTAAAGAGGACCAGAAGGTACAATGGCCGAAACGTTATGACTATAACAACCAAAATGAGGACACTAGTCAGAGTACATCAGTTTATAATAATGATAAAAAAACAATTATATAAACAAAAACAAAACAGGGAAAATAAGTTAGAAGATATTTTGATCAGATTGATACACCATTTGATTTGGGGGGGAGGGCATGGGGGTATCTAAATACACAGGCAAACAGGGATAGAGCAGCAAAATGAAGACTTAGAGATCTAATTTTCTGTCTTAGGATCTAGCTTGATATCTATTACTTTAAACACTTCCAAAAGGAAAATCTAATTTTAAGCCAATCAACCCTTCATAGCAGTTTCGTTAAAGTAAAATCTATTTCTCACCGTATCAATTATAGATACATACGTTGCCATGAGGTAATATGATTACAAGGCTAGAAATAGCACATACGCTAAAGTGGATGCATTGATATATTATTTGGCAAGGCTGAGGTGCATATTACAAATATACAAACAGACTTTGCAATACTATTTGAAAAGTGATAAGCCCTTTTTATTTATCATACCAGATATTAGTATAACTAGCAGATAATAAGGCCCCTCACTATGGAGCAATGATTAGCCAACAGGTCTCACAGACCATAACTACTGTAGCAGGTTTGGTCCTCACATGTGTGGCCTTGTGTCAGGCTAAGTCAAGCTTAGTTAGCAGGGCACCTCATCATAGTGTATTGGTTAGTCCATTACTACTATTGTAGTCTTGTGCTAGACTAAGCTAAGCTTAGTCTTCGTAAGTATTTTTAACTAGTACAGTGGTTCCCAACCTTTGAGTCATTCCCCACTTTTGTCAATAAGATTACTAGTATTCTCCCATTTCCATTTATTAAGAAAGAATAATTTCAAATAATAACTTTATTTTACATATAATCAGACAGCTTCATACTAAGAATTAGTTATGTTTATAAGTGTACAGTTCTTGCTGTGTATTTCTTACTCAAAGAAAGCAAGCATAAATAATTAGAACACATCATTTGAAATTCCAATGTATTAAATGAAAGAAGAAAAAAAAAGAAGAATTCTGCTATCATAACTGATATACACATCAATGTGATCTCTGTTCTTGTTTTTTTGCTACTAGTTCTTCGATTTGTGGGTCTATTAGTGAGAGAGCACATCTTAAAATATTTTCAACTTGGAGCTTTTGACTTGATAGATAGAAGTGCAGAAAACCCTATCTCTAGACTGGACTTTTATTCTACCTAATAGCCTTATTCTCCTCTTGAACTAGCCAAATTCGCCACCTGTTGGGAACCACTGAACTAGTACATATACAATATTTGATATATATATATATCTGATAATGAAGAGTATTATGTTACTATAATGGGATGAAAAACTAATGAGGTCTGCATTAAAAATGAAAATTTATATTATACATATAATAACCCTATTCTGTCAATAACACTTGCATTAACTACTGACAATCCTTCCTTTGCTGATTTTCAGTGCACAACATAGTATGTGAGTACCAAAACTGTCTAAAAAGATTTAGATAAAAAATTGGAAAAATTCACTGTTTAATTATCAATTTGTTTTTCCTTACCAGAAATATTTAGTTTGTTAGTGCAGAAAATTACTATAAAAAATGTTGGGTGAGGTGTAGTAGCAGTCAAGTAAATGGGTAGCACTAAGAAGAAAAGAAGAAGTTATTGCCACCTCTGCCTAAAAATGAATCATCTTGCTTATCTCTCTGTCACCCTAGACTTTACTAACCCACTTACCCCCATCCAGACTCTTCGGACAGTGATACAAGGTTTACATAGAGCACTAAATGGCCTGGCGAAATCAAAGGCGCTGACTCAGAGTTGTCAATTTCATATGGGAATGGTTGTTACAGAATCAGAAGGAGAAAAAAGGAGGTCATTTTTATTTTAAAATACATTTACTCACTCTCTCTCTGTCACTCACTCATCCATTCATTCCAACCAAGCTTTTCCACAAATGCCTAAATCTCAATGCTGCATCACGGTGGTGGCAAAGTAAATGTGTCCATTTCATGATGGATTATTATTATAAATCGAGAACACCCTAAAAACCAATGAAAAGAAAATGAAAAACCCGTTTTTAGAAGGTGGTTACTGGACTAATTTTCAAGGCTCTATGATAAAAAATGTTACCAGGAGCACTGACAGACAGACACAGACAAGTGAAAAGGGAAGAATACCTAGCCACCAGATGTTTTTGTTGTTTGGTCGGGTCGGTGATACTGTGATTCAAAAACCTTTCCTCTGTATACCGGCTTCAAATGAAGTTGATGCTAAAATACAACTAATAATTAAATAAATTTCCCCTATTGCCAGAATTTGTCATGTCCCTATGTAATCATACATTTGTTCCGATAATAAAAAGAATCAACGAAAAACTAATGAGGTAAGCACTGAAAATGAAAATGTATGTTATACAATATTAACACTAAAACAATTTTATGGGAAAAGCCATGAAGGGGTGCTTTGTATTTTTGCAAACAAGGCATTATCTAGAAAGCAAAGTCTATCCACTTTTGCTTTTCAATTTACTTTTGTCTTCACTTTGTATACGTTTCTCATTTGCTTTGTCTCTCATACTCCAACCAGCATAAAGTCTTATTGTTTCAGCGACAACAAACAATATTCCTCACAATTGTTTACAAAAGTAGTTGCATTATGCAAAAATGGTTTCCTCCATTTGCATATCAAACAAAGTTAACATTCGATGTCAAATATTAGGTTGTTCGGAAAATAATGACTTTTTTGTTAATGTTTTCCTTGAGTTCAATTGGAACCCACTCATCAAGCTTTTTCACTTCATCAGTTTGCTGTAGATGGTCCAATATTGTTACAATGCCAACACCCAGTATCTATGAAATTTCTCAGACAGTTTGGCATGGATTTTGTTCGACCAACATCTTCAATTGTTCATTTTCAATGGCAGATGGACGTCCCTGCCCTCTTGATCTTCAAGACTCAAATCTCCACTACAAAACTTTTGAAACCAACACCACACTATACGATCAGTGATGCCTTCTTCACCCCATGATAGGTTACTATTGGAAGCTTTTGGAGATGCATCGTGAATAAGTTTATACTCGTGCAAGATGATCATACAGAACTCTTTTTTCATCTTCGGTTTTAAGGGTCTCGACACCGTCTACAGATAACTCTGAAAATAAATGGTCAATATTCGTGAAAAGAGCACATTTTCATCATTAAAATGAGCTCTATATATTGGTACAATATACTAGAGTAATTTTATAGGACACAACTAAAAGTTTGTATCTAGAATCGGTCATTATTTTCTAAACAACCTAATATTTTAGCTAACTATTTAATCAGGATGTACTCAGCATATACCAGAAGAATTCAGTTTTGTACACAGAATAAAATAGTGTCTTAGTTCATGCAAAAGTTGAAATTAAAGGCACATCGTGTTGAACCCCTGACCTGGAAAGGAAAGGAAAACAACCAAATCCTACATTATAATCGCTGCTACCATTGGAGAGAAAAAAACTTCTGTTTACCACCATCACATTCAGACAGTACACCTGAAGAAGGCCGTAGAATGGATTGACTGAAATATGGAGTTCAATTGTCCGAAAAACTCTTTGAATGTTAATGACCCTTCTCAAAACTATAGTTTTGTATTTGTTTGATATGCCTCCACTAGCAGCATGTCCATCAAGGTAATAAATATGTCTCATTGGTAATAAATGTCTATATTGTGTTAACAATTAAATAATAAGAGCCCACATCACTGTGTACAAATCTGAATTTTTCTCATATATGCTAAGCACGCCCTGATTCAATGCTTAGCTAAAATATTCCATACTTGCAAGCATTTCCATGAAGGTAATAAATATGTCTCATATAGAGATCACAAATGTTTGAATAATATTTACATTCATTGGATCCATGTGTTCTTTTGTAGGTAAGCAAGATGAGTTAAGTAAAAAATATGGTCTTTAATGAAACTTGTATATTAAATATATTGTTGTAGATATTTACTAAAATTTGCTTAGGATAGCACAGGATCAAATGGAGTTGGGGATAATGATGGCAAGATTGTGTTGCACCAAGTGAAGGAGGGCCTGCCTGCCTTAAAAATCAGCATTGGTTTTTACCTGGGCTTGAACACTGACTACTGGGAAATAGGCAACTATCTTAGCTACAGGTGTAAATATTAGCTTAGTCGATCACATGGCTAAATTAGTGGAAAAGTAGACTAAGCAGATTCTAAATGACGAAGGCCTGCCTGCCTTGAAAATCAGCATTCCAAATCCTGGCTTTTATTTGGACTCAAACACAGCATTGTAATAATCCCTAATTACTCTTCCAAGGTCAGACACCCAGTGAAAGGGAGGCAACAAGTGAAAATTGGGTTGTAAAATATTGAATAGAGTTTCTGTAGAATCAAACGCTTTGCTGTGAACTTATTTCTAAAACCTTTTCCTGGAGCCTACCTGAAAACCTATTCAAACAAGCACGCATAGCTTAATCAGTAGTGGCAACCTCGTTGTTGACAGGAAGTAACTCTGCTACTCACTTTATCACCCCCTCAACTCCGACACTCAAGAACAAAGTAAAAGTTTTTCACTGAAATACAAAACTCCTCCCGTATGAACAATTTCAACATTGAGACACCACATTATAACAGAATACTTAATAAACATTCAATTTCAACTTTCGCCTGAACAAATACAAACCGTTTCCCCATTTTATTCAACATTTGTTTCCAATTACATTTCAACCATGAACAAGAACTATTTGCCGTTGTAATCTTAAAATCAAGAAAAAAATAATTGCAAGAATTTTCTTCAAGACCGAGCTGTTTACTAATGGCCGTAGACTGATGATCTGGGTAGTTGTGATGAAAAGCAACTAAAATTAAGATGAAAAGAAATACTAGTTGTTGGGGTCCAAGAAAACCAACCGCGTTACAACTGAGCCGCGATAAAACTTAGCTATTTTGGAGCTAGATTAACATTGTGGGGTCCACCATACACCCATGTTATAACATGAACTGCGCTATAACGAACCGCATTATAATGGGCGAGGCCTGTATTACTATTATAATAAGTATGTTATTCAAATAATTCCTCGCAGCTAAGAAGTAGATTGACACGCAGAGAATCAGTGAACCAAGTCCAAATTCCAGATGAAGGTACTTATCTACACTTCACACTTCAAGCACTGGGGAATGCATGGATCCACTTTTGCTTATGTTCTTAAACGTTTTGTCACTGGAATGCCACTGACAAGAGAAGAGACTGGGTTAGTGAACACCTGGGAAAACTACTCTCCCAGAATGTATGTATGATATAAACATGAGCATAAGAATAAGCCAAGAATTTAAACAGAAAAATCCATTTACCACCCAAGTACAGGTATACTTTGATTAGTGTGGTTAATTCGTTTCCAAATTTTCTGTACTGTTCAAAACAGCACAGTTCAAAATCATATAATTTAATGTGTTTTTGTTTTCAGCTTATACTTAGTTACATTAATTTGTACAGCAATACCCTGACTGTACTACATCAAAAGCCACACTAATCAAGGTATTGAACAGCAAAAGCAGACTATTATAATCTATGTTATGTGCACAAGAGAGAAAGGAAAAGGAAGATGATCCAAGGACAGTTTAATGGAGGTTAATTTACTAAGCAGGTTGGTCTCATCATCGTCATCATGTTGCACCACAGAGTCTGACTTGCACTTGACTTGGATTATAGTGAGGGAGAGTTGCACACATCATTAGCCTCACCCTCTTGTCCCTGTCTGCCTGGGTCCAGTGACAATGGATGGATTCATACCTTTCCCAAGAGTGTTAGTGCAAAGTGAATGCAAACTGTTTCAGCCAGAATTTAAACATGTTGGTCTACTCTGCACAAGAACATAATTAATGAAAGCAGTGATGCAATGTCCTTATTTTCAAGAGGAAAACGACTAGTCAGAGCCAATTTAAAGAGTTCCAGGATATAAGCACATCTTCAGCAATCAGAGAAACCTAATCTCATACAGAGAGAGAGAGAGAGAGAGAGAGAGAGAGAGAGAGAGTTTCAGATGCAGACAGTAAAGAGCTCTTGACCTGAGAAAAGAAACTTGAAATTCGAAGATGCTAGAAGACTTAAAATGCTAACCAAATGTTGTAGCTATCTGTCTATTTCAATTTTCTGCTTTCCCAAGTCATTAGTAGTTGAACTAATAAGTCTTTGCCATTAGTAAGAGTTGGATAAATTATAATAAGCCTTCAGTCAGTTAATTCCAGACTCCAAGACAGGTAGCAAGAGTGATTGGTTTGGTCAAAAAGGGACCATCAAATATATCAGTCATTGAAAATATTTCACTGACTAGATTCAGAATAGATGCCAATGGTTTAAAACAAAATTTTAAATTTCTTTTTAAAAAATATCAAAGTTTGCTGCTGTGTTCTGTTAACAGTCAGCTAGACTTCTGCTCTTTTACTCCAATAGTATACCTTATTCCACTGATACATTATCTAAATTTTCTAGATATTTCATTTGCAGGTTTTCATATAAAATATATATTTCTTTGCTTCCTCACACTTATAATCTCTCATGACTATGACAACAATATTTACACCCTATAACCATGACAGCAATATTTACCCCCATAACTATGACAGCAATATTTACTAAGGTTAGCACAAAGCCTGATGGGAAAATTGAGGCCTGCAAGATTGTGTTATGCTAATCTTTCTAGTTGGAAGGGCATAGCAGCTGAGAAAATCAGCATTCTAAATCCTGGATTTCACCTGCACACTAACATTTGAGATTGAGGTGTGTGTGTGTGGGATGGGGGGTATGAAGCAGGCAAATCTTGGCTAAATATTAGGGTGGTCGGAAAGTAATTACATATTTTCGTGTTCGGAAAGTAATTATGTATTTTGAAAAGGGAGATAAAAACAAATGCCAGTGAAGTTTAATCAAATACTATTTATCAATAATGTAATCACCATCATTATCAATGACAGAAGCCCAACGGGAAGGCACATTTTTTTCTGAAAAGAAAAGTTTGTGAGAGCTTTTCCAACTTTTTTGTTTCTGAATGTTCTGCCACTTATGAAATGCTCTAGTGATCGAAACAAATGATAATCTGTAGGTGCTAAATATAGTGAGTATGGGGGATGTGGGAGAACTTCCCAACTTAACAATCTTATCTTTTCCTGGGTTTGTTTTCCAAACATGAAAATACATTCTGAACAGCCTAATATTTCATTACTACCTCATACCTATCTTATTATGTGTCCTGGATATGATTATGATATTGCATATATCACTGATATGAAGATATTGTGAGTATATTTATTAATCTTTATCAGCAAAAACCCCAAATTGTCGAATGAAGACTACTCTCACTACTACTGTGATGTCACCGCCTGCCACTTCCATTCGTCTGAGGGCCAGGATATATATATTTAGGGAGTCACGGTCATGTGTGAGTGACGCATAATGGAAGTTAGGTGTTAGGGTTCAAGTAACCAGAAGTCTTTTGTTACAGTGTCAATCTGATAAAAATATGTTCCCAGGATATCAAATATAAACAATTAAGGGAAACAAGTGGTGTCCAGTCCATGTCAAGAACAGTTCATTACAACCTCCTCCACATATAACAACATTTGGTGACTTGGAAAAAGTAAAGGATGCATATATAAAAGTCCTATTTGATATAAATCTGGCTTCCCAAAGTGGGGGTCACGAATGCAATGTAGAGATTTTTTTAAATGTTATATTCCAGCTTTAGGATCATTATTTGCTGGTTATTAAAAATCGCTCCAGTATTAAGAACATTGAAATTTCCTTGAGACCAGCATTAACAAATATTAAACCAAGATTTGATTTATTGTGCAAAAATAAACAAGCACATCCTTCTCACTAAAGGGATTTTTTCTGTTTTTAACAAATTTATATTTAAAAATTGAGAAATGTTAGTTTTTATTGTTTTTGTTAAAAAAAAAAACGAAATGATGAGGGGTGTGACGAATTTCTGCACTTTTTTGCCTTATGGAGGAAAGATTTTCTTTTAGTATAAAAGAAAATCAAATTAAAAATTAAGCATTCGTATAATGCTAATTTTTAATTTGTTTTTCCTTTGAAGGAAACAATGCTTTTGAGAGGATGCAACAAGTTTCTTTTTTTTTTTAAAGTGGTCGTCGTGATTCAAAAAGTTTGGTAAGGCCTGATATAAATGATGCAATGAATATCATGACTAAGGGCCCTGAAAACATTGATTTTCAATAATATATAATCCTTCATTAAATTGATAAGCTTGGTGGAATGCTTTGTAATAAAAATAAAACAGTTCTGATGGAAAGATAACAGAGGTGCGGGTTGGCATAATGGTTACTGGCATGAAAAACAGAATCGGCAAAACAAGTTAGTGTTCACTTATGTTCACTTTACATTAATCCCCTTGGGAAAAGCATGAATCCACTTCTCCACCAGAAATGAGTAAATAGCAAGGAAGCTGGAGCCATTTAGCCCTGTAAGGCAGTCCAACAGAGAAGGCTACTCTGACAGAAAAAGGAAATCAGTGGCCCCCTTCAGCAGACTAGTGGTAAACTACCTCCCTTCTGGCAACTCCTACAGCGAAAGAGGCCTCCAATTGCAACTTTTCATCATATCAAATTGGAAAACGATATTGGAGGTGAAGAGAGTGGGATTGTCCCTATGCAACAGCCCTCCCATCTTTCAAACATTCATCCACAGGTTGCTATGCAAATCTCTACACAGCCACAGATATCATTGAAATGATGGTCAACCAATACACACACACACACACACACACAATGCTACCAAAAAAATCAGAAAACTTAAGCATTATGGCTTCCTCAAAGAAAGAAAAAAATGTATTAATAGAAAATGAGGTTCTTTAATTTTGAGTGTAGTGATTTAGAGAGATGTGTGAAATGTCGAGCGGGCCACAGGAAATGCTGGTTGTGACAAATGAACAGAGTGTTCAATCTGTTCAATTTACAAAATCTTGGGGAGCACTAAATACACAGATTGATAATTTGAAGCCTTTTTGTAAGATTCATTATGAAACACATACAGTATGTTATTGTTTTGATTTGAACACAGACATTAGTGAAGAAAGCCAACAGTTGCTCCCATTCATCAAGAGTTGAATGTTTAGTTCAAAACAGGTTCTGCTTTACACGAAAGGTTGAGCTCACAATATCTCACAGATGTAACTGATCTTTGAGATGTACGATGAAAAAATAACAGATAGAATTTACATTTACTTTCTTTTTTTTTAAATCAGGAAGACAGAGGATGTAAGTTTAGCAAAAACAATCATAATCATTTAGTAAATAAACATTGTAGGCAGAGATATCTGATTTTTATATATATATATATGGCTTGGCTTCGTGAATGAAGATTTTGGGGATGGTTTTCCATAGCATTTGGACCATAGACAGTGGGGCCAATGTGCAGAGTAAACCTCCAGCCTGAGCAGTGTAGTTTTAAGGGGAAGTGCGACTTGCCCAGGGTCGACCTCACCCTTTAAACCGAGGGTTTGCATCCTATGGGCCACCGGAGTGGTGCGGATAGGAGCAGAGCCCATAGGTTTGACAGGAGTGTCCTTCTCCTGACAGATGCCCGATGATGATGATGATGATGATGATGATGGTGATGATGGTGATGATCATCATCATCATCATCATCATCATCATCATCAATAATAATAATAAAAAAAAAAAAAATGTATTTATAGAAAGTGCCCTTTCATGGGAACCACAATACTTAAGTCCCCACTGTGCTTGAAAACATGTGCAATCAATTGCAGTAAAAATATAAGGCCTATTAAAGAAGAGTAAGAAGAAAGTGCAACTTGTCAATAAAGATTTTTACAAAATATATGGTGATTCAAAAAGTTTTTCCTATTTTTGACATTTTTGGGGCATTAGGAGCGTTTAGTTTAAACTAACTTCATTCATAAAGATCGCTTTTGATTGTATTATATCAGTGGGGATTTTTTCAAATTTAAATTTTGTCAAAATTGGTGTATTTTTGTTTATTGATTCTAACATTCAATTTCTCTGCCATATTGACCAGATTGCCTTTTCCAGTGGTTCATGAAATTGGAATTGGTAGTTTCTCAAGTAGCAAGCATTTTATATTAACCCTTGGGCTGCCATGGAAAATAATTATTTAGAAATAATGCTGTCTAAAAAGTTAAATTTTCTTCTTAAATATTGCATCTATAAGTATATAAGTCAAGGTTTTAAGACCAATTTGTCAGGCAAAGTATTCACCAGTTTAACCCTTTCAAAACTCCTGGGACATATATATCCCAAGGTTTCTATGACTCCGGGGATATATATGTCATGTGGATCTCTTTTAGAAGTCTAGTGGGATATTTTAATTCAGGCATTAAACACGTCATAGGTTAGTCCCGAGAGGATTTTAAAAATTCTACTTCATTACAACAATTATTCTATTTTAACTGATTCAAATAAATACTTGAATAAAAACAGAATATTTCTGCTGAAATTTCTTGTTTGAGTGTCGAGGGCCAGAATAATAAATGATAGACATTTTGCAATTGTTGATCAGTGCTTCAAGTTTAAACATGAAAAATATTCACCATTTATAAAAACAACAAAACCTGTTGTAGTACAATAATATTCTCTCCTAATTGACTCTAATCAATACTTGAATGGAGATAGAGATTATTCTTGTTGAAAGTTGCCGCGTTTCAGTTAAAGTAGTGCAATAATAAAATGGTAAGTATTTTGTCACTTGGTGTTTCAGGCTCACAAACCCTCAGTTTATAGAATATAGAGGGCTTTTTTTTTATTATTATTGGGAGTTTCCTGAAATGTGTTTTATATTCCATAAAATATGGTATTTTGTTACTCTTATTTCTTCTGCCTTTACCCTTAAAGACTGATTGACAAATACAGAAAGCCTCAAATAAATTAATGATTTCTTGGCTAAAAATGAAGAGTCAATCTATACATCTATCCAGATGCAAGATCAAATTATACACATCTATACTAATATTTAGCCATCTATTTGTTTGTCTGTGCCTCTTCTCCACGAAAACTAAAAGGAAAATCGAGATAATATTCTGCATGTACACAGAGAAAAGGTCAACTTCCCACATAGACTATGTGAGTTTGACCTCAGAGGTCATTTCCCAGGCAATCTCTGGTTTTAGACATTGGAAAGACATGATTTTTATATTAAAATGTTCTCCTTTATTTCTTCTTAAAAATGACACACTGTTACAATAATTTGTTTTTGGTCAATATAACAATATTAAGTATTATTTTTAATAGTAGTAGTAAAAAACAAAAACAAAAAAAAAACACATGCACAGACTGTTGAATTCTTCCTTTAATTTCTTTCAACGGGTGGGCATGCCCTTCCTTTTTGGTGATGTTATACTTAACAAGCAAACAGTTTATGCTACACAGCAAGTGAATTTAAAAAGCGAAACTAGATAGTCCCAGGGATTGTTGTTTTTGTAAACAATCATTCAGTTCATTACGGCTTCAGTTACTAAACTGTGGTCATTTGCTTCCTTCCTTACCGTCCACAGGTTCAATACATTGTGAAGGTGGCACTCCCAACTTATTGGCTAAAGTCCAAATGGTCTAACAAAACATTAACAAAGCTTTTCTTGCTTTTAACCAGAATTCTGTGCTTTACTTTGCAATACTTTACTGTTTCCCACAAGTGTGCAAAACTGCTTCATTTCTGATTCAATTTCTTTTTATTTTATTATTTTTTTAATATTTCAGAGAACTAACTGTATACTTCAAGGATTTACTTCCCTAAGACTGACGGGAGCTAACAGTCCAGTTTAATACAGGCCTCCCATGTTATAACACGTTGCGTTATATCGACATTCGTGTTCAAACGTGGGTGGATAGTGGATCCCAGAATATTTTACTAGCTCAACAATAGATATAGCTAAAAACTACCTACATTTAGCTCCACATTAGGTAGATCTAGCTCCAATAATCTATACATTGGTTGTGGCAAGTTTAGAATGCAGTGTTCGTTTTTTGGGTACCCCAATTCACATGCAATAATGGGGAAGGCCTGTATTGCACTTGGTTATTAACCCATAAGAACCCACTGTGACAATTTAATTGATCTGCACAGTCTCTTATATACTATTATATTTTATCCTTGATTTTAACTCAGGAAGTGTACTAAGTGACATCTAATATACATCCTGGTGCAGTCACGTTACTGTGTGTCAATTTGCCTACCCAGAATCCCACATAATGTTCCTTCAAGTAGAAACAGGTCTGGGTTCTTATGGGTTAAAATAAGCCACCACACCAATACACACCCACACTAAATTAACGCCTGAAAATATTTTTTTTTTTTTATCAAGACCGACTAAATTCTGTAGGTACCTAGGGTATTATGGATTTTATGCAATAACTTTCTTTCTATCTCTATCTTTATAATGCAATCTCGACTTATTCAAACATTGAACCATATTGGCCCGGGCAATTTGCTAGTCTATATTGAGTACTTGAACACAATTTCCCCCCTTTCACTTAATAGTGATGACACTCCTCTTTAAAACAGATACTACACCAGTCTTGACAATGCAGATATCTTTCATCTAGATGCTTTTAGCTGCGTCTAGATGTCAGAAATTGCTATTTAGATGATGGATGCAAATCTATAAAAACATCTAGATTTATATGAAAACAAAACATTATTAATATATTAAAAAAATACATTAAAAATCAGGAAGAAAGGGATTGTCAGTGGTCAGGAATTAATGCAAGCATTACTAATAGAATAGGGCTATTACAGGTATAATGTAAATACATTGCTAATGATTTTATGATAGAAATGTATTGAAAATCAGAAAGAAAGGTATTGTCAGTGGTCAGGAATTAAGGCAAGAATTACTGACAGAATAGGGCGATTATATTTATAATAACGCACTTTTATTTTCACCCTAAAAATCCCACCATACTACAATGGTCAGTTTAAGGTAGACCAACAGGTTGAGGTAACTGGTACCCACACACCCCTGTTCACCTAAATATTTCTTGTTCTAAACAACAAAACAAGTATATCCCGCAAGCTGTTGCCTAAATCTTGACTCATGCAGATTACAAATCCCTAGCCATCTTATACACTTGTTTACATTTTATGTCCAGAATGGTAGATATATGTTCGAGGCACATTTTTAGTAACTAGGTCAGGTGAATATTAATCATTTTGGGACCATACTAATGTCAGATTATTACTAAATAAAATACTAAGTTTAGATAACTTAAAACACTCTTTTGTTAAAAAAAATCCCTACTAATTGGTAATTTTAGTCGTCCCGAGAATTAGTGTGAAAAGTA
>VCCN01003719.1:404203-424981 GCA_006491835.1 Architeuthis dux
CATGGTAGGCAGGAGTCTTTTAATTCTACACTTTACTGGCTTCTCCATTCCCATGTCCATATTTTAGGCATGAATATAATGTGGCTCTCATATACATATATATATGTTATTTAGTTTCTTTTCTAAAAATATCATCTCATAGAAATTAAAATATATCCATGAATGTGTTATCCGAAGATGCTGCAAAATCTATTAAAGCAGAACAGGAAACACAACAGACATATTATCAACTAGAGAGCTCGCAGAGAGTGCGTACCTCTGCTAACGCCATTGTCACTAAAAACTGGAAGAAAATGAAAATCAGTACACAAATAGCTACGATGCAGGGGAGGTAACTGTATAAGATCACTGGAGACACGCCCAAAATGTAATCAATACTTCTTTAGCCCGTGGCCCACCCTTTGAGATATTTTGTAGACAAACTAACCCAAGTGAATACATATAGAAGTATACCTTGAGTAGGGCAGTTCATTTTCCGTACTGTTCAAGGTCTTATTATAATTTAATGTGTTTTTGTCTTCAGCTTATACTTACATTAATTTGTACAGCAATACCATAACCGTACTACATCAAAACGCGCACTAATCAAAACCGCACCATTCAAGGTATTCCTGTACCTCTTTGAACTTTGTTGGCAGAGGTAACCAAATTAGTTATGTACCGACAACAAGCAAATGATTTTGTTGCCAGACAGAGATTCTAATTCCATAATTCCAACGCAAAAGGTGAAAATCGTGGCATTTTCAACTTTGGAATGAATGTGGGTGGAAAAAAAAAGAGAGAGAAGAAGAGAAATAAATAGTTAAACACAAGGTTTCAACTCTAAAAGTAGAAAGAGTGGAAAAGAAAAGAAAAAATTAATGGCAGATTTTGAAAAATGGAACAATGTCAATGAAATATTAGCCAATACAAAGCAAACAAATGAAAAAAGCATCTTGAAAGATAATCATTCCAATCAATGATGAATCAAAAAGACTAATTAGGGAGAAAAAGAGCCTTTAATGAAGAAGACTAAAAAACACACTGAATTAAAAAAAAACAAAAAAAAAACATCTGCATCTACACATAAGCATATCAAGAGATATAATATACTATCTATAATTAAATATATATTTACTTATATACTGATTGGATCCTGTCACGGCTGACTATGGGGGTAACAGCTTTTAGCTGCTACTGCCTCGGTAGACAACTATAGGAAAGTGCTTTGTCTTAACTCCTGCACTTTTTTTTCCATCAATGATCAGGGTAAGTCAATGAGGAAATATTCTATAAAGATATCTGGTGGCGAGACAGAGTCCAAGGAGAAGTAGGTTCATGCGTTTCAAAAAGGCATTAGTGGGAAGTGAACATAAACTGCTAGTTCCTAGTGACATCTTTTGCACAATGTTAGGGAAATCTTAGAAGAGTCTTCAAAGTTTATACAGAAATGTATTGCTTATGCAATCAACCAACTGCAGCACATCATTTACAAGCCTAATGAAAAATTAATAAGCTAGGAAAATGGTTTCCGCATAAACTTACAGATGTTATGATATGTGTATCTGGACACCTGGGCGGAAATGTAAGTGAACCCAGTCACCTCAGGAAATAGGTATATTGTCTAAATATTGTCAGTGTTCAAAACAGGAAATGGGAACAGGTGATTGACACCGTGATTGCACCACGTAGGCTAGAGAAACCTATAAAGCAGAGCCGAAAGGCAGCAGATAGAGCGGACAGAAATCTCGAGACTCAAAGAAGAGACAGACATCAGCGCAGCCGAAAGGCACAAGACCGCTGTCCCTGTTGGGGACAGACTGGTGGTACTCCTTGTCATCTCTCTCCCACTCTTCACTCTCCGGCCAACAAAGATGTATGTTGTGTAATAAAAATATGTCCGGATATTTTTATAAGCAAGTCTTCGAGTTTCCTTTCTATCCAAGTCCAGGACAGCTGCTATGCAACACAGAAAGGAACAAAGGTATCTTAAAAGGAATCTACTGGGGGCTAAAAAAAGGTTTTCTCTGTGTTTGGTGGCATTCAAAGGGAACTCTCTATAACAAATTGCTGGGACCAGGACAAACTGTTACTGCGCAATGCTACAGTGAGCAATTAGCTTGATTGAATGACACATTAGAAGACAAATGATCTTTTTCAGGACAAGGAAATTAACAAGTCAACCAGTGATTTTACTGCATGACAATGACCATTCTCATGTTGAATAATGTGACACAGTAAAAGATCATGCAGCATATTATCAAAACCTGTCACCTTCGGGCTATTACTTATTTCGCTCCATGCAATTCTCCTTGTCTGATTCCAACAAATTAGAGATACAAAAAATTCCTCAAATAATTCATTGAATCAAAATCATTCTTTTATGATGGAATACACAATTTAGCTGAAAGATGACGCAAAGTCATAGGAAGCCAGAGAAAATAGTTTGTTGACTGAATAATGATGCTATGAATTTATATGAATAAAAGATTTTGTCCCCCGAAAAAAAACTGCTGAAAAATTCTGTATCAACCTTATATCAATCCTTATATCTAATTCTGAATATATTCCGTACCTGTGTTTTCTCCCTTTTCTAAGTCATTCACATGTTTTCTGATATTTGTATATATTCACTGTAGCATATGGGAGTCCCCCCCCACACACACACGGACCTATCTTTCCTCCTAGACTATTATTTTTATTCGGGGTGGTTGGGGGGGGGGGAGTCTATGTTGTGTTTTGTGAAGATGAATTTCTCTCTCCACCCAAAAAGAGATTGTTTGAGAAATAACAAAATTTCACCAATGACTCAGGAGTAAACAAAAACCAAGAGTTGTCTACACAAACGGACAAGACAAAAAAAAAAGATTTGCAGACACAAATTAACATTATACAACAAGTTCGACTTTGAAGTGCCATAGATAAAGGGAGTTGATTTCATGATAATTTGTTTACATTACTTAAGCTTTCACTTCATAAACATTGGCATAGAGAATGTACATTGACTTTTTCCAAGTTTAAAAAACTAAACATTTGCAATGAAATGCTTGTAATTTCAATTTCAAGATAAATTCGTCCATTCATCTTAGTGTAAAATCTAATCCAAAAAGAATCGAGAATCCTTGTCCATCAGACAATTTCAAGACAAAGCACTGGGGAAATGAAGATTATGAAACAAGAAACTGATGGGGAAACTGATCCTCAATTTCTTGGCAACAGAATTTCTATTGTCCCGAGAGGATTAAGTCAACTCCAATACACACGATTGTGGTTAATCAATATTTGATTTAGGAAAAGAAATATTTGAGATAATGGAAATATAGAATGTAAGTGGAAGATCAATATTCAAATAAGCAACAAGAGTCATGTGTGATTTTATCAATATTTCTAGAAACAAAGAAATCTGAAAATGTGATTCTTCTACCAAAATTATTCTGTAACTGAATATTAGAAAGCAAGGACTCACTGAATACAAATTCACACAAGTTCTGTATATCCTGACTCCGGTTTTGTTTATTCAGGTGCTCTTCTTTCAACTTTTACTAGACCCCCCCGCCCCATATATACTTTTCTAAAAAAGATCACCTATCAAATATATCTGAATTCTTTTCATAGGTAATAAATAAGATATTTTCTATAGTTTTGAGAACATTCAAATGGTTCTCTAGACGATTGAAATCCTTGTTGTTTGTGTTGTAAACACAATGTTTTTGGCCGATCCATTCTTCGGTCTTCTTCAGGTGTAAAATCCGGGTTTTTACCCCATCACACTCGGATTTTACACCTGAAGAAGACCGAAGAATGGATCGGCTGAAACGCCATTTTTATAACACAAACAACAAGAAGGAGTTCAATCATCTGAAGAACCATTTGAAGTCAATAACTAGTTAATAATCAATAATTAGAATTAATATCCTCGGAAGTTCCTCGATTCCTCAACACATCACTCTAAATAAATCTTCCTTCCTCAGCATTTAAAACAAAAATGCCAAAATGCCAATGAACGAATGTATCAGCAAACAACTCCGATCCAACCTTTATGAAGATTCTTGCATCTGCAATGCAACACACATGTCAAGAAGCAGATGAGTTTCTTTTGTTTTTTGCATTCCACAGAAGTCTGCAAAATTATTTTCACCTCCAAAAGAATTCTGAAAGTGACTCCTTCCATTATTGAATGGACATCCGCTGGGGGAGGACAATGATGCACCTCCCGGATCAGGCGTTCTCACCGTGGGGGTTAGAAAGTTGGAACCAGGGATCACTATGAACAGTGACAGCTTAGGCCGAGTCACAGCTTCCTTGGAGTGTTTTTATTATCATTCTTTTATCTTTAAATACTTTCAACCAGCTGCGATAATAAGTAGACAAAACAAATAAATTCTTATCTTTCATTAGACAAAGTATTGTAAACTCTTACTATTAATCTTGACTACTATTTTCCTTCATCTTAATTTTTAGGTTTTTTTAAAAAATCACAACTTAACTCAGTCCTTCGACCTACGGCAGTGAGTAAACAGCCCAGATTGGAAATAAAGAATAAGCTCTCTGTGAGATACAAACTCATGTCCCTTTTGCCTAGAGAAGCCTGCAAAATGCCAATTGGAATTTACTTGACTAAGCCATAGGCACATAAATGACAGGCAAGACAATCAGGCTACCACAAGATAGTAAGTGGAATTTCAAATACTAAGCTGGTCGGTAACTAAACCGAGATTATTTGACAATAAACAGAACAGTTGCTGTTTGATCATTGACACTTTTACACAATCAAATAATTGATCGCCTGAGAGATTTTGGTTGCAAACTGAATTAGATTAAAATTTCCATTTACTTTTTACTAAAAAAAGGGGAAAAATCAAGGCTGGATTAGCCTATACACTAACTACGCCATGGCGTAGGGCATAAGACATTGAGGGGGGGGGGCACTAATAAATAGCAATATAGAATTTTATCACTATTCCCATCGGAAAAAGATCAATCATAAATAAAATAATTACTTAATATTTTTAGCATGTGAATAAAAAATATTATTTTATAGGTAGTGCTCCTGACTCATATGCCTTTATCTGTAACTATTCTTTGCCAATCACAGTCTGTGAAAGTCTACGTTCATTTTCAAAACTATCATTAATCAAAAAACAATTCTGTTCAACAATGGCTCATGCTTTAGTCTTGATATCAATTGAAAATGATGTCACCTCCTCAATGATATATGAAACCATCATTGAACGGTTTTCTCACAACAAATCCTGATAAAAGTCTTTACTTAAAATATTTCTACATATCCTATCATTATGCTTATGTTTCAATATAAAATTCCCTATCAATAAACTATTTTTACTATGTTTATGTTTCAATATAAACTTACTGTTCAGATCTCCTATAATTTTAATATGGTGATCCCCAAAATTATGGGTGGTCTAAGGTCCATTGTGGTCTTAATCCAGACCTGATGCAAATGCAGGAAAGGAAATATTTTGCATTATTATTGAACATCCCAAAGAAAATCAATAACAAAAAATCTCTTAAAAAGAAAGGAGATTACTGCTCTAGGACCTGAAAAGTGTTTAAAGAGAGACAGAATCTCATCTAAATTCACAGAAAACAAGAAAAATATAAATCAACTAGCTGTTTATGTAACTGATGATATCACAAATAGGATTTATGAAACAAATTTGTCAAACCTTTCATTCAATAATGAATAGGTTCATATTTAGCAACACAGCAAATACTAAAAGCAGATGCCAAAATATCCAAATTACATTGAGCATATGAATAGATATAGCAAATAGAACGGTAATTGAAAAATGGATTGGAGATTTATCTATGTTCTGTAGGAAAACTTACCTAAAATATCAACTTGAGGTGTGCTGAAGGGTTTGGCCCTCCTCACAGATAAATTTGTAATAGCCTACTCTTGGTGAGTGTTGGTCTTGGTGCAAGTCGTTCAATTGGCTATGAACAAATGAAAAATCACCATAGTAACATTAGCACTTGATGATTTAACCAAATTTTGCAATTTTTTACCTAAAATTTGTTTGAGCAAGTTTCTACACCCAATCTGTATGTTGTACATTAAGAATCAGGAATAAAGAGATTGTCAGTACTCTGGAATGAATGCAAGAATTACTGATAGAGTAGGGCTATTATATGTATAATGTAAATGCATTTCTTGAAAATCAGTAAAAAAAATGACTGCCAGTGGCCACGAATTAATGCAAGAGTTACCGAAAAAATAGGGCTATTCTATGTATAATCAAGTTCAATCTGCAATGGATACCAATCTACTAAGATGTTTTCCAGTCACTGTCATTCAAAAAGAAAGGACATTCCTGGTCACCGTCATGAGTTGTTAAGAAACGTAATATAATGACAGTGGCTAGATTAGGGTTGAAAATAGCTAAAAATGTCTTAAGCGCAGGACAAGAAAAACAAATTCACAGCTGTAATAGCAATATGAAACAAATTCATAATCATCATTAACACCAAATTGGGTTCAGCTTTAAATAAATGACAATATGCAGAATAAAAAATATTTTTTAAAAACAGATAAGTTAAAAACTTACAAGATTCTCATAACTAGTAGATAGATCAATATATTTTCAAACACAGGCAAGTATACTTTGTTTTCATAACTTTCTGTTAATGCAAATGTCTTGGAAATTAATCTTATGAGGGGTCTGCAAGGAAATTCTGGGTACTCTGCTCCTCCCAAGAAAAATGATAAAGATTTAACTTTTTTCATAAATTGAGTTGGGGGCGAGGGATGATCATATTTATCCTACCCCCCCCCCCCACCAATCCCACAGTGATTTCAGAATGAAGCATCCAACCTGGATCAAGTTGAGTGCAGAATCTGACCCTGCAATCAAAATGTATGCACTTGCTCTCATTTGGGCCACTTGTGGAGGTGAACCTAAACAGGGTGCAAAGGAGGGAAGATTTGCCAGTTTTTCCAAAGAACTTCATGGATCAGCCAACCAATCAGTTTCGGCAAAGAAAATCCAAGGGTTTTTGTTTGCTATGGAAATTATGTTTAGAATCATTCGAAATTCACTGAGATAATGTTGGGAAATCACTTTTTCATTCTTGTTAAGCAAAAAAATAATTTTCTGATAAGAAGATATTCAATTTCTTTTAATGAATTATGAGATATATATATATATATATATTGATATTGTTAAATGACTGGGAAAACACAAAATATAAGTGAAACATGAAAGTGGGAATTAAATGGGAAAAGAAAAGAAAAGAATAAAAATACACATCACCTTTGTATTTTCTTTTTCTTGGTCAGAAAATCCTTGTTTATAAATTCCAGTGTGGGAATAATCGTCACAATTAAATAAAAAAAAATCAGCAAAAAACTTTTCATCCATAAATCAACACTCAACATGAATTTGCTTATTTGTTGGTGGGTGAATTTTTACAAAGAAATTTTTGAATACTAATTTAATTTAGCATTTTCATAGAATTAATCATTCTTTTTTTTGAACAATGAGAAAATCTAAGTTTTAAAAGAAACAAAATCAAATAACAAAATGACTAATGAATTTGAATAAAAATAAAAATAAAAAATAAAATTCATAAAAAAAATGAATAACAAAAAGCAAAACAATAAATCAAGTAATGAAGCAGAAATAATTTTAAAACATAATTATTTTTGGTCCAATACTTTTTAAATTAAAAAGTTTTAAATATAAAGCAAACTAATGTGATGTATTGAGAAAAATGAAACTAGAAAAAATAATCACTGATACTCAAATTTAAAAAAAAAAATCCTTGAAGTTCACGGAAAAATTTGATAAACATGTCTGTCGGAAATGCAACCAAGAAAAAAACCAAAAACAATAATTACAGATAATGAGGCATCAATGCCAAAGATTGTTTTATAACATCACCCAGCGATAAATAAAATGTTTATCAGAAATAAGGCATGAAAGTTTTATATAATTTATCATTTAATCAATAAATTATCATGAATCAATAAAGAAAAAATTATCTTTATGGCAAAGGACATTACAATTTTGATGTCAGATTTTTTTTTGTTTTCATTTTTATTGTCACTTTGATCTAATGTGAAAGCATGTGATAAAAATGGTGGACAGGGTCAGTGATTGCACAATCAAAAACTTTCAGGTCTTATTTTTGATAAATATTAATTAAAAATGAGACATGAAAGTTTTAATTATTATTATTATCATTATTATTATTATTTATTAAGAATGTTTTTCTCCTAACCTAGTGATGTCATAGAACAAAACATTATCTCTTATGATGTTTTTTTCTAGGCTGTAATTCTGACATGGAGACATTGTCACATTTTACTGGAAATTATTTTAAAATGAGAAACAAAATGTTTTTAAAAAATAAAACAATATGAAAGGTAAGGAAATATTAGGTCTGATTTTTAGTTTTACTATTCAATAATTTTAACTTTTTAATTTCTCATGATAAATAATTATTATGATTTTTTTTTTTTACTACAACAAGGTGATTTATGTATGTTTTAACTGATTTTTTTTTCTCTTCATCTTTGAAACAAGAAAAGGATATTTCCACTCTACAATCCGTATACACAGTTTCCGGAGCGGATTTTTTAGCGTCAGACAGAACATCGACCTGGCTGGCCGAATGTTCTGCTGAGCCTGCTTCCGGATGTTGACCCGTTTCCGGGTCATATTGTTGGTTACCGTTGTGGCAGCCAGCGCGGTAGCCCAAGCGGAACTGAGAGGTTTGGCAGGATCAGACCCGGCTTCGGGACCAAGGGCGGAGCTAGTAGCCGCCGGTGGAAGTAACTGGTGCTGGCTAAAGTTCTGGAGCGACTGGGATAAGGAACGCTCTCCCAACGTCGTCCGATCTTGGCTGAGTATCCCACGTGGGGGTCCTTCGGAAGTAGTGGCGAGAGTAAAACTACTGCTGCTGCTACAGGCTGCTCTATCTTTCTCATTATGTGCCGACCCTGCAAAGAGAGAGAAAAAAAGAAAGACTTGTGTCAATTATAGGGTCCTTTAGTTTGGATCTTTCATACAGATCAATCACAACTTAAATCAGACAGGTAAAGATAAAAAAAAACGAAAAAGTTAAAGATTAACCAACATTCCAAGGGAAATTATGAACCACCGCCACCCATATATGCTTCTTTTTACCTCGTAAATTAAGCAGTGGTGGTGGTAAAATTAAGTTACCTCAATGAAAAGACTTCCAGTATGGTTTGAACCAGAAAAAACGGGTCTGGTTAGTCACACAATAGAAACTGTCACGGGACCAATGTCTTTAAGCAATGTGATCAATTAAAAAATTTGATAAAGGGGTGATCAATGAATAAGTTACTTCTCTCACATTTCATTGGGCAGTGATCACTTTCAAAAAGACAAGCATGAATGCTGCCGGATACAAATTAAGGAATTAATTTGCATAAACTTACATTGCAAATTGAACCACCCCACTAAAAACCTAGGGGGGGGGGGGTAAAAAAACCCAACAAAGTTTCCCTACTCATTAAGGGAGGTGTGTGAGCCAAATTTCAAGTTTCTACTATGAGCGGTTAGGGCTGGACGAAATCCGGATACATAGATACATATAAATGTCAAAACACATGAATAACCTAAACCCAGCCACAGTATTTAAACTAGTCTGTTGTGGATAGCAGTGATTAATTATTAATAGACATTATCTTAAACAAGATCAAAAGAAATCACAGCCTACAAAAATATATTTTTAAGGTGACTTTTTTATTATTACTGTCCCATAATATTTGTTGCATTTATATATACATTTATATAAGCAAATGTAACAAATATTATGGGACAGATTCAAATAGAGAATGGCACAAATTCAGATGAGTCTGTTTGGTTGCAAAAACCTGCTTGGTCACTGAGATAGTAGGGCATTTCCCACCAGTGCTAGAAGTCAGTGTTTGAGCCCAGATTAAAGCTAGGATATTGGATGATGATTTTCAAGGAAGTCAGATTCTCACTGGGAAGATTGTGTTGCTCCAATTCTCCTAACCCCTATCCCCCCACCTCTTTAAATTGCTATACAAAGCTTAGTAAATCTCAAGTTGGGGAATAAACACTGAAGAAAGAGATAGACTAGAAAGAATAGAAAAGAGGGGGAAGAAAGATGCATAGAGAAGAGGCTAAAAGAGAAAAGGGTCAGGGAGACAGAGAGAGAAAGATGAAGGAGAAAAAAGAGGGGAAAGAAAAAGAGGGGCAATTCATACATTTGTAGCCGGCCTCGTGGCTGAGATAGTTGCATACTTCCCACTGATGTCAGCCAATGTTGAAAGCCAAGATTTTGATTGCTGATTTCCTCAAGGTAGGTAGGCCTTCCCCACTCAGAAGATTGGTATAACAATCTATTGTATCCCAATTATCCCTACTGTTGGTCCTTGTGCTCAACTCAGCTAAGCTTAGTAAATAGCCGTGACCAATAACTAACTAACACAATGTCAAAGCAATTTTAATATATAGTCGTCAATATTCTAATCCAGGTAAAAAAACAATTTTCAATGTTGATTTTCAAGGTAGACAAACCCTCCCACTAGGAAGATTGGCACAACACAACCTTAAATTCTCCATTTCGTCTTGTGCTAAGCTTAGTAGATATCAATGCATGATATGTGAGAGAGAGAGAGAGAGAGAGAGAGAGAGAGAGAGAGACAGAGAGACAGAGACATAATAAGAGGTATTTTTCACCTCAAATTAAGCTACTTTTCTGCTTCATGAAAACTCTACTGTAAGCATTGGAGTATAAGTCTGACCAATGAGCTACAGAAAGAACAACTGTATTGAATGTAAAAGCAACCTTAATTCTCTCGATTATTTCCATGATACCTTTCGAGGCAGAAACGAAAGAGAAACATAGACGCCTGTATACAATATGAATTTTATTGATAAAGTATTAATCATGAGAAAAGCTATATGAATAAATTGAATGAATGAATCTCCCCTGGGATCAAGTCCATTTTCGGTTGAGGTTATAGTTGTCTCATTTGTTTATACTCTACTTGGCTTATGGACTTTCTGTGTAGCCTTGTTGACAAACAGCTAACAAGATTTGAATGCCTTTCTGCTCAGCATTTAAAAATATTTCATACACATAAATGATTAAAAATATAGACTAGATTGGCACTTGCTGTTAGCCACCTAGTCCTGGATACTATTGCTAATATAAGGAGTTCAATCCTTATTGGATGTCCTACTACTGTAGCTTTGTGTTAGGAGAGGTAGGGGGGGGGGAATCAAGCTTAGTAAATAACTCTACTAGATGCCTTCCATTATGTGTTGCCGATTTAGTGCTAGATTTAGCACGTTTCTTGTTTTGGCAGTGTAAAAAGTGATAAATTAGTGTGTTTGCGCCTAAAACATTTTGGCCATTTACTGGCTATTTTTGCCCATTCTTTTGGTGGTTTTTGGCTATTTTAAAAAGATTTAGCACTTTTTGGTAGTCAAACTAGCACGAAACTATTTTTTGAGTTGGAAACACTGCTTCCATTATGTGTTTGGGTGTTGTCATTTGGAAGCATTTGTCCAGGATAAGTCAAGAGGCAACAGGAAAGAGAGAAGCCAAGTTACACCCAACAATTTGGGAGAGGTAATGCTCGTGCAGTATTCTGATCTAGGAACATTACCTATTTTTTTCCCCCACCCTAATCACACAGCTTAGAGTGTACTCAATTAGCTGCTGAGTGCACGGGGAAATTTGTCCTAATGAAGAGTTTTCCACACTCTTACCGGGAATCGAACCTGGGCCCTTCTGCGTGCGAGGCAGACGTGCAAACCATTATACTATCCTCGCAGATAAAATGTAATTTGTTTGACATTTTAAAACGGGTTTTCCTGTCTACCAGGAGAGTTGTTGTTAGCTCAGTGGTAGAGCAGAGCCTGCGTATAAAGCTGCTTCCAGGGTGGATGCAGGTTCGATCCCTGCATGACACTCATTTCATTATTTATTTACACAATTTAGGCCACTCATTTCGCAATCGCTCACACCAGTGCCGAGCAAATATAGGTTCTCAATTAAAAATGTCTTTATAATTATAATATTCTGTCAGATATAAAATTATCCATTCCCTGAATTTCATATATTATAATGTAATGAAGTTGATTCTCACTGAGTAAACATACTAATGTGACTTTGTGCTCAGTCTTGAAAATCACTCAAAATCCTGGCATTCAGCTGGGCTTGAACACTGACCTCTGGAACTGGTAGGAAATAGCCAACTCCCCCAGCCCATTCATAGTTATGAATAAAGCAGATTCAAAAAGAACCGATCTCAACCATAAGGTAGGCCAACATACAAGTTGCTGACTGCACCTAATGTTCCTAAGTAGTCACACTTCTATGTACCGATTAGGTTTGAGGCTGCTTAACTTTGGTGATTGGATGAGAACCATTGCTTTCAACAGGATTTCACTGTAAGCAAATATTGTCTATCAACAAAACCCAAATTGCAAAAGAGGAGGAGGAAAAATAAATAATTTAAAGATTTTCTGGGCTTGAGGCAACCATTGCTCTCTCCTCGTGTCATTGAGTTAACACACAAAAAGAAATTGTGCTGCTTGTTTCTTTTTTTTTTTTTTAAAGCAGAAAGAAACCTTGAGAAACATAAAATTCATAAACTTTAATTTCATTGCATCTTTTAAAACAAAGATCATACCCTCATACACCATTTAAAAAGTGAAGATCCCAATTAGGTTTTTCTGGATAACCCACTAAAAATATGTTATATTTGAGTGACGTATATCATCACGTTTCCAGGGGCAAAGTTTACAAAATTCAAGTTGCTCAAACCAAAGTAGAGAAAAGGGATTTGGATCAATATGAACAGCCTGTAGTGAATGTACTCGTAATGATTTTATTGATGAACTGAAAGTAAAAGAAGGATGATGGGGATTCTAACAGAATGAAAGTGGCAGGAGTCACTGTTGTATTAGTAGCTTACCAGTTGGAGAAATATTTCATGTCCATATGTATAATGTTCGTCAAGATAATGATTTTAAATATAGAACAAAAAATGTGTCTGTAAAATATTTCACTGACATTGAAGGAATATTGATGTGTGCCATTTTAAAGTGGTTCCAATCTGACAATGACTATGTACATGTTGTAGATTCAGTAAAATAGAACAAATCTTTTCTTTCCTTAAAATAATCGAAATGAAGAGAAAATTAAAAAAAGGAATTCCCAAAACGCGTTAAATTTGTAATGTGAATAAAATAGCTAGCCACGGTTTTGGTCAATGAGAAAATGAAACACTTTAGATCTAACTCTGCACATTCAGATGTTCGTAAAAATCTGCCATAACCAAGAATCATACAAAGCTCTTAAATTCCGCTAATTTCAACAGTAAATAATTTTGGTTTGATTGTAAAAGGGTGTCTAAAGGTTATTATTGAATATAATCTGATTAACATATTTAAAACATTAACAAGTTTCACATTTTAATTATAGAACGCCACCCTCCACAAAACAAAAAAAAACAGTTCATTAATTTTTTTAAATGCCAAGTATTTTTTTAATCATTGCATTTATAGATCCGTAGGCATTTTTGTTTACAGACTTTGAATCTACAGGATCAAGCTATACAAAATTGAAGTTTTTGTAAACCCTAATGAAATAATTTTTAACTTGCGGGACCTCAAGTCTTCAATGAGATTTGAACCTGTAACCCTTTGTGTATGGCTGCAGGCATTTAACATTAAGCCATATTGGTTCACCAGGGTTGGAATATAAAATATACAAAATAATAGAATAATAGAATTTCATTTAATATTTTGTAAATTAGAGATTGGAAGATAGAATTAAAACATGTCCACAGGAACAAAGAAAAGAAGGGACAACAAAAATAATACAGATTATAATCATTTAAATAAAAAATAATATATATATAATAGAATCTTGTTTACCATTTAGAAGATTAGATTTTGGAAGATACAATGAAAGTATAATGTATATACATATAATGTATCTATGTATATACATAGGAATGAACGAAGCAAGGAGAAAACAGAATAACATTAACAACATTTTTAGAAATAATTATTGCATCAGTATTCAATATTGAAGTGCCATATCCCCACACTATTTTTTTCAGGATTTGATTTCACAAGTGTACAAATATTACTGTGAGTGTAGGTTTCAGTGATTATTGCCAAATCTCAAACTAATCAAATCATGAACGACACGATTTGGTTTTTCACAAGTGACAAAAAAAAATATTTTAAATTTGCCCTTTCACATTAGATCCTGTGGTGAAACGTTTTGTCATTGCACAGAGATAACGCAAATCGACAAATGGAACAAATACAGAAAAGTCAGCCCTCAGGTTGCATCCCTTGACACTATTACTCAGATTTATTTTAATTATGCTGACGTTTCTCTTGAGGA
Organism: Architeuthis dux; assembly: GCA_006491835.1. NCBI lineage: Eukaryota > Metazoa > Mollusca > Cephalopoda > Oegopsida > Architeuthidae > Architeuthis > Architeuthis dux. The sequence goes on from VCCN01003719.1 coordinate 418,580, forward strand.
TCTCCAGTGATGTCTCCATCAGTTGCCTCTAAGGTTATTATAGATTGAAATTATTGATTATCTATTCGCAGCCCCCACAACCACTTTCATGTTGACCATTAATTGACCAGACTAAAGGGACATTAGGGTCATTGATATGAAAGTATGTATCAAAAGCAAAACATGATTCACAAATGGTGCTATGGAGTTATATGATAGAATTGCATCTCCTTGATTTTCTTGGTATTGGCATCAGATTAAAAAAACAGATTTGAACTGGACAATAGCACAGTTGATAGAGCATTGGGTAGGAAACTAAATTCTAAACAGTGTACAGAGGTACATCAATTAGTCTGTAGCCTAATGATGAAAAAAGGCATTTATTTTACACAACATATTTATTTTTCAACTATCTCCTTCCTTCTCAATCCTTCTATAAATCACTAAATGCCCATCCGTATGTGACACGTAACTCAGGAACCACACAACATATCCCCATGATATGTTCTGTGTGTACTAATCAGATACCACAGGCATGTTTTTAGCAAATTAGTTTTTGAAAATTGAAAAAAGAAAAAAACAACATTTTAGTGCGAGTCTACATTCGCGCTCACCCCAATATTAATGATATGATTTCCAACTATCTCTATAATACTAAAAGTCTGATTCTCTTTATCTGTATGTGACCTCTAAGTAGCCAAAACGGTGCATTGTAGCCAGAGGTATTGAATTAAAGTACCCATAAAATGCGCTAACTTGAAGAATGCAAAAAAAGTCCAGATGATTTGCAACTGAATAATAATAGTGTGGAGTCTGCATTCATGGTTACTCCAATAATAATGATCTCATTTCCATCTATCTATGTAACACTAAAAGTTTAAGTAGCCAAAGGTATTGAATTAAACTACCCCTGAAATGTGCTAACTTGAAGAATGCAAAAAAAGTCCAGATGATTTGCAACTGAATAATAATAGTGTGGGGTCTGCATTCATGGTTACTCCAATAATAATGATCTCATTTCCATATATCTATGTAACACTAAAAGTTTGATTCCGTTTATCTGTATGCGACCTCTAAGTAACGAAGAAAGAAAAAAAAAGAAGAAAAAAAAGAAAGAAAAGTTGTGATCTCTTATTGGGGCCAAAGGACCCCATTTAGGCCTTCTGCAGAAATTAGCTGAAAATCCTGTTTCTATTCCTACATTCATCATTGTCTAAAATTCTTAGACAAGTCATTGTCATTATTTCCTGAGTTGTTCATTCTTACTGCTTTCATCACTACCTTTCAGCCACTGCATTCTTTGAACTTCTTCAGGTGTATAATTCAGGTGTGGTGGGTGGAGGTTCCTATTATTCCAGATGGTTCTAGATCTAGGTGTCAGATTCCTGCAAGAAGGAGTTTACAAGAGACTGGAAAATAAATAAATCTACTTAAATAATGAACAGTGTGACTTTTTCTGTTTCTCTATCCATAACAATGGACTATTCCACTTAAAAGGTAATAATTTTGTTGATAATTATATCTCCTACCCAACATTTGAAAAATGGACTCTTCCAATGAAACGAGTTCAGTCACTTTTTGATAAAACTTCAGATGAAATTGATAAGACAAACATTTATTTACACTATTAACAGCTTTAAATTAGTGAACTGATTGAATATCGATTGATTTGTTTAGAGGCATATCAACCCTTGATGGCTCATTTAATGCCGAAATCAGTTTAAAATTCGAAAAAATAGAGCCTTGCGACTTTGGTGAACGGTTATTTTTTTTAACTAGAATCTTGCTACTTTGGTGAAAAGACCAGGTGGCCCCTGTTGGGGGGGGGGGGGTCTTACCCCTATGCAGGAGATGCAGTCAGTGTATTCTAGGCCCCAGTCGACAAGGCCGAAATAAGTGAACTATCAAGTCTCAAAGTAAGAGTATGTGAAGAAACAAGGTTAGATATTTTTACCAAATGCATTACGGCCTCCAGTATCTTTTCTAAAAACACCATCTCAGAGAAATTCAAATATATCTGAAATTTTTTCACGGAGATTAACTAATAAATAAATAAATAAATAATAATAAAATCTAGCAAGATGTACAGAAGAAATCAATATTCTCTAAAAAGCTGCAGGTGGAGAGAACCAGGTGCTGGACGGCCGTACCAAAGCTACAAAAAGATACTGTGAAACTGCCAATAAAATTTACAATTACCACAGCAATGAATTTAATTTTTAGAAGCAAGTTTTCTTTTAGGGAAAGTATCATCATTGTTTGCTGGTTAGGGAAGCCATGGAGAACCACAATAGATTTAGGCCATTGTCTTGTTATTTCCAGCTGGGATCATTGTTAACTACTCAACATCCTGAGCTCATCAATGTAAGCTGGAAACATATCAGGATTGTTACAAGATAAAGCATTGGAACTGTCTTTTCTCGCACCTGTGTGAAGCTAATTAACATTGACAGGAAGGCAGATAAAGGAACCAGAGGCAACTGGGGAGGGGGGATTTCCACAGAAGGGCAGGGAGTACATCCACATAAGCTTGAAGTCAATGCATCTGGAAAGCAACATTGTAGTGGTCACACAGAGAAAATGGCTGACCAACTGTTCCTCTGCCTACTTGCATCACTTTTCACCCCAGTATTGGTTTTGTGTTTTCAAATAAGGAGCTCTCATAGTTAAGAAGACAGAATAAGTTGTTATTTCAGTGTGGGAATAAGAAAATGGTTACATCCCGGATTAATAACGTTTCATCCAGTCTTTTTTCTTAGCTGTATCCATAAACCCCTACAAGTAAGACTCTTGGTTTTGTGTTTTCAAATAAGGAGCTCTCACAGTTAAGAAGATAGAATAAACAAGAGTTGTTATTTCAGTGTGGGAATAAGAAAACGGTTACATCCCGGGATTAATAATATGTTTCATCCACAGTCCTTTTTCTTAGCTGTATCCATAAACCCCTACAAGTAAGACTCTTAAGGGTTTTCCGACAAACACAACATATCGCAAAAGACATAACCTGGCAATTTCCCAACTAGAGGGACTCCATAAATACCGCTTGTCTTTCAACACACACCTCAACTTTACAAATACCACCAAAAATGTGATAGTATTCCATCCCACTGAAAGTAAAAACAGTTTCCAGATTGGCTAATGTGATAACATAACAGGATTTACAAGAAGTATCTGAATAACAAATATTAGTCACCACTACCCACAACAGACTGGTTTGAACACTGTAGCTGGTTTTAGCTTATTAATGTGTTTTGACATTTATATGTATCCGGACTTCGCCCAGTCCTAACCATTCATAGTAGAAACTTGAAATTTTGTGCGCATACACACACACACACATACTTCAATGAGTAGGGAAAATGTTTTTTGAAAATTACCCTCCATAATAGGTTTTTAGTGGGGGGGGGGGTTCAATTTTCAATATAAGTTTATCCTAAATTGATCCCTTATTTTGTGTCCGGCCGCAATTTAAAAAAAAAAACAGGTGACACCTTCTAGTGGACCAATGGCTAGCAAAATAGTCAAAGACAAATACAGGTATACCCTGCTTTTGAAAAATTCCCTTTAGGCCACTTTTTCATTTTCCCCACAAAAAAAATAAGTGTAAAGCTTTAAATTAATGCGTGTAAAAAACAAACCTGATACGCCACATATCAGGCATTTAGGGAAAATAAAGAATAAAACAATATTACACAAAAAAATAACCCTAAATTTTCCCAACTGAAAATCAGTTTTAATAAACGTTCACATTATACATCAAGAAGATTCTCATGGAAAGGGTGCTATATTTTCTAACAAACCCATTTTAAAGTTATCGTTTTTCAAAATTTATGTTCGCTTTATATCTTTCTCATTAGGTTGTCAACAGTTGAAAACATTTTGCACAGAAAAGTTGGTGTTTATGATATAAATGAAAACTTAGTTTTTAATTTCTTTGTTCTATTCATAATTCACCAGTATAACATACTTTACCTAGATTTGCAAAACAAAGTTTACAGCAGAGAAATTACAAAGTTAACCTCTTCGAGAAAGAGGGAAAAAAATGAAACTGAAGATGCAAGCAACATATTTTGATAAAATGCCTGCTGCCAGGAGGCGGGGGGGCGGGGGGGCATGGCCGGGGTTAGAGCTAATGCTGGTTTTAGACATTTTTTTAAATAATAATTTTGAGTGGGCCTGTCTTGTGTGTCAGGTAGTTGCATATTTTCTCACCGTTATGGGTGGCTGGTATTTGAGTAGATTGAATTGAATGCTGGTTTTGGAGGCAGGCATTCTGGCTTTAACCAGCATAGAAGAACGTGATAAACTTCTTTTTAGATGTCTTTGTAAACTGCACAGAGTGTGCTTTTATCCCATATGTATAGAAGAACAACATGAATCTTAGTGCAAACCATTTCTTCTTTGTTAAGAAAAGGATAATGAATTGGTGCAAAGGGCATCAGCAGCAATGCTAAGAATCTAAAGGAGTAACTGAAGCATATGAGCAGTATCTACCAAAGGAATCTGGCTTATAACTTCTGCAATATGTTGCTACAGTCAGTCAACCATATACAAGAGTGGCTGAAAAAAAAATACAAAAGATTTGCGGACATTACAACATCAGGGTGTTTTCAATAACACAACCACTCTGGGCAATCTCTGGAGTAAAATCAATCCCTCATGAGAGAAGTGGATGACAAAAGATTGCATTTATAACACCCAATGCAAATGTGGGAACGAATATAAAGGAGAAAACAGTGCGATTAGTGTTGACAAATGTACGATTGCAAGGTTTTATTTTTTTTGCAGGAAAAATTGCAATAACCAGCAAATAATGATCCTAAAGCTAAAATGTGAAAAAAAATCTTTTTTAAATATATTTTCTCAATTGCACCCACGACCATCTTGAATTTTTATGCGACCCCCACTTTGAGAAAGCCTGGGTTAGGCCAGCGTGGATTGCTTTGCAGGGAAAGAACTGGAGAGCAACCCTGTGTGGGTGGATGTATATATAAATAAATAAAGGAATCACCTGTGTTACACACATTGAGGGGAATGAGCTGATTCTATCAGTAGATTTGCCAGTATTTCTTTTCTGGGAAAAGGAGCCCTCTATACACCTGAAGGCAGCTGTAGAATAGATGGGACACAAGGCCTGGTGGATAGAAGCATTGGGTAAGCTTATTTAGTAACCTGCATGGTAGCTGTGTTCAATCCCTGGGTCAGTTAGTGCAATAAAAGTCATATACTCTGGTTCAGTGGAAGAGGCAAATAAGCGACATTGCTAGGAAGAATTGACTAGCAAGAATTAACTGATACGAAATATCCTCCAGCATGGACAGCGGAATGAGAACAATCTACCTCTGTGGATTGAATAACGGGTTCAGTTCAAAATTCCCAGAAAGTTACCAACTATGACAAACACCTGAAGAATACTGGAAGGTAAAGTGACCGAAACGTTACTATAACAACCAAGATGAAGACACTAGTCAGAGTAAATCAGTGTATAATAATGATAATTCCTCATCTCAGAAATTCAGACAAAAAATAGACTTTTAGGCAAGTTGATCGTCCCCAATACGTTTCTACACAACCAGTGCACTCTACCTACTCCCCATATACTATGTTATGCTGCTATCTTTTTTCTTTCTCCTGCTCCGTTAGAGGTTTGACTTCTGCTGTTAAAGCCATCATCTATTCCTTCTTTACATGAAGAAGTCTTTTCCTCACTTTGGGCTTTTTATTTTGATTCTAAAAAATAAGTATTTTAATAAAGTTATGGAATAAAGAAAATCAATTGGGTTTTTTCTTAAGGATATCAAATGTGCCCAAAACTCCTTTAAAAAAAAAAGAAGACAATGACAAAAAACACAGGTAGATGACACATGATATGTGGTGGCTTTAGTTAAAGAATATAGATGCAGACTAACTAAAGTTTTTGTTTTAGTAATTGACCGAAGCCTCAGAGATCAGCACAGGTACTAAAAGAGTTAAGGTAGCTTTCACATAAAAATATTGCCTTCCTCATAAGATTAAGTCATGCAAATAGATTCTTTTCTAAACTATTCTTTCAAGTCTGCTGATATCAAAGCTAATAAGTGTTATTTTTTATGACTTTGCTGTGGTTATAAATAACTAGACAATCTTGAGACCAATTGGAGTGGAAACACAGACCCAATATTATTTTTTTTTAGTTGCAAAATCACCCAGACTTTTTTGCATTCTTTGAGTTTAGCACATTTTAGGTGGTCCCTTAATTTAATACCACTGACTACAATGCACCATTTCGACTAATTAGGAGTCACATACAGATAAACGGAAACAGACTTTTAAGGTTTTATACATAAATAACATCTATTCACTTTCATCTGAGGTTTTATTAAAAAAGTGACTGAAGTGGAGGAGGTCATTGTTTCAAATGGTGGGTAGGAGATATTTTTATCA
>VCCN01003719.1:438521-455971 GCA_006491835.1 Architeuthis dux
GATGGAAATAAACAGTAACGTCACCCCCTTATTCCCCCACCCTCGAAGATATGTAATTTTCTTTAAATAAACTAAATATGGTATGTGTAACTGAGTGAATAGTTTCTCGGCTCTTAAATAAATCGTTGCTTTAAAAACTAAAACAAAACTTAAGCTTGCCTCTTCTTGTAACATTAACAATCTTTTTAAAAATTATTTTATCTAATTCAAGTAAAACAAAATTAAAACTGATTATTTTACCGTAAGCAGTCTTAAATGTGAATTAGTGGGATTTAAAAGTATTTTTAAAAATATATTAAACAAACAAGACTTACTGATTCAGACTTTTAATTTTTGCTACTTTAAACTTAAAAACTTAAACTTTAACAAACAAACAAGACTAGAGAGAGGGGAACCCGGGAAACAAACGTGAAACATTTATTTTTTATAAATCAATTTAAAAAATTCAGACTTGTATTCCAAGCTCTTTTACTTTAAACTTTCTTTTCCAAAAACGCCTAAACAACCAAACGAACCTTATTCGACGCCCGACGGTCAGTCTATTGCAAGTTTTAAAAAAAACAAGATATATCTTAGTTTATCATGCGGCAAATAACCTTTTTTCTTTTTGAATTATTTCCACACCTGGTATTCCAGACCCTCTACATCTGGTGCAAGGTTTAATTTTTCTAATATCCATGCAGTTAATAAACAGAAAGTTTAGTTGCGTTCCCTAAACCGCCATTTTCACACATGACTGAATAATACGCGTGTTTTGGTTTAGTTGTTTTTTTATACCTTTTATTCAGAATTGAATCCAACTGTTTGTCTTGTTGATGGATTTAACACGTTTTTTATTTTTGCCTTTGACAAATATCATTATTTTTGGTTAAGCTTAGTTTATTGTCAAACTACAGTCCTAGTTGGAGTTGATTTTGCCCCCCCCCCCCGTAACAAGAACAATCCTCACCAAATGTAGGGGAGTAAACTCTTCACTGTTTGTCTATCCAGTCACGTTAAACCAAATAGATATATAAAATTAACATTCCCCTACAGAGATTTGAAATCACGACCAAGTGATTGCTAGGCGGCTCTCTTGCCAACTGAGCCAAATAGACAAGTTTGTAGTGAAACATCTCACATTAACGTTTTTTTTACAGTTGAAAGTTTAACAGACAACACCAAGTTAATCAAGTTTGGCGAAATATATATTTAAAATCAAATTTCAAATATGGGTTGCAAATCCTGTTAATGAAGTTAAAAGTTGCATCCTTCCTTGAGCTGGATGGTTTAAGAAAAGATTTGAAAAAGTATTTCTCGGCAGAATTGGATGTAATTCTTATTTCTCCTGTTCAATTGCTATTTCAAAGTTGATTGGAGTTTGGTTGCTTAAGCTGAGTATTTGTTTTAATTCACCACATAAACATTACATTAATGTGTTTATTCAAACAAGTATATAAAATTATACATATTTTCTGAGACTGTAAAACACAAGAAAAACATTATACAACTTTTCTTGTGATGTAACAGACAACTCTTTTTTATTGACTATCATTTTCCTAAACGGCTCTGTTTAGGCTTATTTAATATTAAGTAAATAAATTATTTTGTTACTGTAAAAAAAAGAAATCTATTTTTTTTTGTGTCTCCAAGTAATATTTTGTCCTTAATGCCAATATAATATAGAAAATGCTGTACTCCTCAAAACCATACTAAGTGGAAATCCTACAAGTCTTATATAATTTCAAATTTATTTATTTATTTATACAATACATAGTAATCATCTTCAGTTGGAATAGTACTTCTATTTTGGAGTGGAGTTTGACCATGCAGCAGCCAGGATTGTTTTACTTATAGATGTAGGTAAATAATAGAAACTCATCACCCTATTAAAAAAATGTCTGCGTTGTAAAATTATATTGCTCATCAAAAACAAATTGGTAGATGAATGACAAATTTTACTTATGAATTCTATTGCCATCAGCCTGGCGTCAGAAAGGTTAGGTTACTCTGATCCAAGGCAGCCCAAGAAGCCCTACAACACGAACCGTAGGGTTAACAAAATAAAGGAAGGAATCGAGGTCCTAAAAGAAACAATTCAAAATGGCCAGCACGGAGGAACGCAAACTTCTAGGTGAACTCCAGGGCATATTGAGGGGCAAACTAAAAACCATCTACAGAGCAGTGGCATAGGAGAAAAGGAGAGGGCAAAGAAGCAGGCCTATTTCATCTCCGACTCATTCGGCTTCTCAAGTGATAAATGGAGTGGCCATTTACACTGTACACAGGAAGAAGTCAACACCTTTCTTCACAACACCCTGAAAGACCCAGCAAAAGATGAGGAACTCAACAAAAATGAGCTCCTTTTAAAACAAGTCCCCCCCCCCCCAAACGATACAGTTTGCTACTAGGGTTCCCACCTGGAAGGAGGTACAGGAAGTTGTCAAATCAACAAGATCAGTGTCAGCACCTGGACCCAGCAGGGTTCCATATATTGTATACAAGCAATGTCCAGGACTCCTTCAGATGCTTTGGAAGATCTTAAGAGTAATCTGGTGCAGAGGCAAAGTCGCCAATCAATGGAGATGGGTCGAAGGCATCTGGATTCGAAGGAAGTGAATTCCAAAACTATAGATCAATTCAGAATCATATATCATTCTTCGGCATAATATCGAGGCGCCTATCAAAGTTCCTCTTGGGCAACAATTACAAAGACACATCAGTCCAGATGTCCCCTGCGTAATAAGGGACCTCATCCTGGACTACTATAACAATTTCCGGATGAGTTGCCTCTGGATCCACCAAATCCGACTGGCACATACTGGGGAGAAGGATAATCACAGGGTGCACAATCTCTGCTGCCATCTTCGACTTGGCCATGAACATTTTGGTAAAGGCGTCAGAGGTGGAGTGCCAAGTTCCCATGTCGAGGTCTGGCATTCATCAACCACTGATTAGGGCGTACATGAATGACTTAACCATAACACCATCAGTCCCTAGTAGCAGATGGCTAATAAGAGGACACGAGAAGCTCATGACATTGGCCAGGATGAGCTTCAAGTTAATTAAATCGAGGTCTCTAGTGATAAAAAAAGGGCAAAGTCATCAAAAAGTTCAATCTCTGCAGCAATAAACTCAACTCTAAAATAGAAGCCCCTCAAAAGCTTGGGCAAAATCTTTGACAGTAGCATAAAGAATAACGCTACTATCCGCCAAGCGACCAGCGACCTTGAAGGGTGGCTGACCAAGATCAACAAATCGGGGTTACCAGGATGATTCGAAGCCTGGATTTACCAGCACACCTTGCTATCCCGGGTATTATGGCCCTTACTCCTATACAAAGTCCCAATAACAACTGTGGAAGCGTTGGAGCATAAGATCAGCAGACACCTCCGAAGATGGCTGGGCTTGCCAAAGACCCTAAGTAATGTAGTACAACTTCCTTTCAGCGGTCTCAAAGAGTTTACAGTATCACGAACAAGGGAGGCCCTGCAATACAGCGAATCCAGGGACCCCAAAGCAGCAGGAATAGATTTGCACTGGAAGGAAGTGGAGTGCTACCATGGAACTGAACATGGCGGAGGAAAGACTAATGCAGAAGGCACTAGTAGGGACAGTAGCAAAGTGTCATGCAGGCCTAGGCTACTTTCCCAGCCACCAAATAAGCAAGGCAGAAGGCAGGGAGAGGTGCCAACTCATCCAGGAAGAAATGCAGGCAGGCGCTGAAGAACGTATGTGCAAAATAGTTGAGTTAAACGAGGTGGGAGAGCGTTGAGACGAACATGTGCATTGATCTCCACCGCAAAATCCCTCTGACTGACAATGAAAATGGGTCCTATTTTAAGCCTGTGTGTTTCTGACTCCTCCCTTTGCTAATATCTTTATCTATAATCAAATCTTTGATCTGTGGTAAGCCGGCCCCTTAGTCCCTACTTCCGCTTAATTATCTTTTTCCATAATGGATCTCACAATCTTGCTGTTCAAAACTTCTGCTTTTAATTAAGTTACATTCTTTGCTCGTCCACTTCCACTAGCTTATTCATACAATCGTTGCTGGGCTCCCCTGTAAAATTCCTTTCGAGCCAAAGCTGACGCCGTTGGCTTGAGACTACTTGACCTATGACAGAAAAAAGTATTTATACTTTTTCTGACCGTGAGAAGAATGGTGCTCTTACTTAATTACCAATTTTGTAATGCAGGCTTTAATTAAATCTAACTAACAGGTCTCACATCTACTATAACGTTACACATCGACAGGTCCCACACCCAGATACCATCTCTCACTGGGAAAGCTGTTTGACAGGAACAGCATCCATCTGAGTGACCAACCAAGATCTACAACCCTGGCTAGCTGTTGTGAATGTCAAGCCAACTTTGCAAATTTAAAGCCTGGATATACCAGTATGACCTCTCATGGATTCTCTGGCCCATCTTGGTCTAGTCACGATATTCACAGTTGAGGACTTTGAGGGGAGGTGGCTGGGATTACTTTGGAGCCTGAATAGCATCACCCAACACAGGCAGAATAACAAGCTAAAGGTCCCCATCAGCAGCCTGAATGAACATGGTGACCTGTACTAGGGAGGTGCTGCAATACTGACAGTCCTGCGACCCAAAAGTCTCTCAGGCTGGTATCTAGGTTAGGACAAGACGGAAGTGGAGGTCAGCAGAGGCTGTATATGTTACTGAGTCACGGTTAAGACACTGGGTGCTGGTGGGCGGAGTGTATCCTGGAAGGGTTGGCCTGGGTAGCAGTACAACACCTCAATAAGACAAGGTGCAGGGGATTGACAGGAAGTTGCTGATCCAGGATGAGGTGTGAGCATTAGTAGAGGTGGGGGGAGCCAACCAATCACGAGGATGTTTGGAATGCAGCAATAGGGAGCCTGGACAAGATGGGAGCAAGTGATGGGGTGCAAAGACTCATCTTTTAGAAAGCCAAGCCCTATCGGATAAAATTCTTAATTCAGGCTGTCTATGACGTTCTGCCAAGCCCATCCAATTCTAGAATCTCAATGGTTGCTTTCTGAGCTAATAATAAACATTTGAAGGTTATATAAAAAAAATTCTCCTTGAAAATTTAGAATAAACTGTAACGGTGAAATCAAATATTTAAAAAAAAACAATGACTTTTAGCAGATTTTGTAACTAAACTTTTACTGTATATGCCGAACTATAAGACGCACCCAAATCCTATAACTGTCCATATCCAGCTTTGGTAGATGCCTCCTAGTCATAATACCAGCACATTTGACTCAGCATAATATTTGCATAGTTTTGGGGTTTTAAAAAAAATTAAATGCTGTCTTATATACAGTATTTGTAAGCAAAAATGATTTTCATAGATTTATAATATCCTTATTATTTAATGTTTATTTCTCATGACATTTAGCCTCTGAGAACGTAAAAAAAGCTTTTCCCTTTTGTTGTTGCAATGGGATTAATTTGATCATTGACACAAACTTTTCTTTCTTTAACTCTTTGAATAAATAGGTTGTCAGCAACAATCAAGGCTCGAACAATTTGCAGAAGTTATCAGGGTTTGATTTCTTGGCTGAAATCAAAAACCAATTGTGAACATTTGGATTTGAATTCTAACTTAAAAAGCATTCTTAATATCCAATAAATGAATATTGATACTCTACTTGTAGTCTTCAAGGAATATATCTAAAGAATACTCAAATTTGTATACAAATCTTTTTACTTGAAAAATCACTACCTCTGTCCCATAATAGTTGTTACATTTAGTGTATGAAATATATATGCAAATGTAGCAATTATTATGGGACAGAGGTAGTAAAAGCTCTAAAAAACTCTCACCTTATCAACACATCAACTGTTTAATAATTATTGATCCTTAATGAATGTGATGCTTATCTCTTCTCCTACAATGTAAATATTTTGATAGATTATAGTTAGTGACTTACTAATAGGTTGTTATTAAGAAGTAGGAGCAGCAAATCTTTCTCCCACTTCAGTTCTTGTCTGGTCACCCAACTCTGTTCTTACTAGTATGGTGACTCCCCAAAATGGCCCTTTCAGAAAAACTAACCCGGTCTAATAAACTGGCCTGATAGATTTGTATTGCTACTTTATTGGCTCTTCTTAAGCCTTTGTTTTTATTCCAAACAAAACAAAGCAACATTTGAAAAAAATTTCATGAAGTACAAGTTGGAAAAATAAAAATACATAAACTGCAGTGAGTGCATTTGTGTATTTTTATTTTATTTTTTTTGTGCCGTTAATAAAATATTTTGGAGTTACAGTAAAAAAAAAAAATTCTCCACAAATTTAGTTTTTGTTCCTTTATAATAAATATGATTTGTTGAATGTTTTGTGGTAGCTAGCTAGTGCCCTTACACTGGCTATGGCTCGGCTTGCGATATGTGAAATAGATTTAAAGGTAACAAGCACCGGAAGTGCTGTCACTCACTTCACCATTGTTGCTTACGATACCTGGTATTCCCAAGCAGTCACCCATCTAAGTACTGACCAGGCTCAACATTGCTTGAATTTGGTGATTGTACGAGAACCGGTGTATCCAACATGATTTGGCTGTAGCCCATGTTTTGTGATAAAAAGCTGAATTTTTAAATTAATGTACTGGGTATTTAACTTTCATGTTCGAAAAATATAGCTGATTTTTTTTAATGCTTTCAGTAAGCAAAAAAAGTAGACACAAAGCAACATTAAATTCTGATTTTAAAATAGCTCTTCTCTCAAATAGAAAATAACTCTAGGTGTACAATCTTACCCTGTGCTGAAATCAAATGGTAAAATTCATTTTTACAAATACATTTATTTTTAACGTTAATTTATTACTTGGGACTGTTTGTTTTTTAAAATTTTTTATTTATAAGATTTCTTTTAGATATTTAATACAAAATGTAATGTTGCTTTGCCCAAGTAGGGGTGGATCCATACACAATTAACTCCCCTTACAATGGTATTTTGATAAGATAAGACACTCAGCACATACCTCTGCCAATGACATACAAATACTAAAAATTGAATGACAATCAGTTCATATATAGCTATGATGCAAGGGAGATAATTGTAAGTTTGGATTTTCCATATTTCGGACTATTGTCTTAATATATGAACAAATATCTCTCAATCCAAAAAAAATTCCTGGATTCACTGAGCAAATTTAATAAATTCTTCCTTAGCTGATGGCCCACCCTTCAGCCAAATGGCATTGAAATTCATTGAGAACTTTTGGTGATATTGTGTGGAAAAACATGTGTAAATACATATAAATGAGAAAAAACGAAAAATATCTCACAATCAAAAAGATTCCTGGATCCGGCCCAAAATGTCATCAATTCTTCCTTGGGCCATGCTCACCCTTTTATAAAATATCATTGAAATTCATTGAGAACTTCTTTATTTTAGTTTCAAGCTTCTAGTTTTCGTCAAAAAAAGTAATTAATGTCTGAAACACTCATATTAAATAAATTGTAGGGTCCTGATTATATCTCTAAAAAGGAGAGTAACTCAAGAGTTACTCTCCTTTCTGCTGATTTCGGGCATATCAAATCAGCATTTTATTGTAGACCAAGCTACCCCACCTCCTGAATGTGTAAATATTTGTATGAGCGTGATGACAGTGATATTAAAAAGTCTTAATGTGATCTTTTGGGTCAGTTTGTATTGAGTGCTTTGTAAATGGAATAACCTTGATGTTATTGATTTGCAAATACAAAACATACTCTATTACTTCTAGCATTTATGAGGTCTGTCTAGAAAGTATCCAGCCATTTTAAATATCTCGAACTGGTTGTGCGGCCATGACGTAACTTGGCAACCAATCAGAGGGACCTTACTGCGCATGTGTGAACACACTCTTCTGACTTTTCACTGTTGAAAGCCAGATTTCAGACCATGAATGAGATTAAGAAGAAAGCAACGAAACAGCTGATGGCGATCCCGAAAGAGGACTTTGCAGACTGTTTTGAAAAGTGGAAGGGATGCTGGGATAAGTGCTGGAGGTTCCAAGGGGAGTTCTTTGAAGTGGACTAAGGCCATTGCCCTAGGTAGGCTATTTCTTGTTAATAATAAATGGCGGGATACTTTGCTGACAGACCTTTTTGTATACTTTGAATAATTTGCCTTTAATCATATTTTCTTTCTTCTCTCAGTTCTTTCTTTCTTTGAAGATTAACTAGATAACGATAATTTTTTTCTGAAAGCTCCAAAATGGCTTTTTTTCCCCCTTAAAATCTGTTATTCATTTATTGGAATCCTGAGTTTGTCTTAATGAAGCAAGTTGTTAATGTTTTTGCCTTTTCTTGTGGTTCTGTGACATTAATTGCTCCGATTGCCATCATCAACGTTTGTGCTTAATTGCAATAATTTGTGACTGTTATCATATATGGAAGTATGTTGCTAATTGATTTGGGGGCTGGGGAATTTATACATAGTTTCTTTCTGCAAATAAAATGTCCAGGTCTTTTACGTCTAAAAAAACAAAAACCTAATATGGTTCTGTGTTCCACTCTGTAGAAATGTATTAGCTCTGAATTGTAGCAATTGAATTTTACAGCCAAGTTACATCTGCCTAAATAGACAGTTAATATCTGGATGAATTTCTCACGCATGGATTGTACCAAAAAGAAAATTCTTTGACTTTACGTGTTAACAATTTTGTACTTTGAGCATGAAATATATTTTGTTTAAACCATTTTGAGACTCGGGATATTGACTTGGGATATCGCTACCACGCGGGTTCGATCACCGCACGAAGTTCGTTTCTTTATTCACATTTGAGATTTGGGACGCTCGTTTAGTAGTCGCTCATACCGACTCCGGGCAAATATAGGCTCTCACTGATAAGTGTCATTATAATTATCATATTCTGTCGATTGGATACACAATTATTCATAATTTGATTTCATATATATGTATATCCTAAGGTTTCTATGACTGCTGGGACATATGTGTCATGAAAAATAAAGTAAAGGAGCTTTTCCCGGCTTTTACAATTGCAGATGTCATCATAGTATGAAATCCACGCAGAAATTAGTTTGCATTACATGACTGATCAGGAAAGACGTGTAAACTAGGTGATCCACTAATTCCGTGTTTTTCAGGATGAGTAAGTTCGCACTAATTTTTTTATATACTAGTGGAAGGGACATAACTCTGGTTCTTGTCTCTCGGAGTCACATCCCTTTCATCGGTGCACAGGAAAAAACGAGAACATAAATGAACAAACCGTACAAAATCTCGTTAGGACGAGATTTAAATTTGGTGTGCAGAGAACAAAGGAAATGAAAGACAAAAGAGTAGGAGTTCAGCGATGAAGCGAGCTGGACCTGAAAAACGGATTCTTCACCCAAAAAACCCAACCAGGCATTGTTATTTTTTTTTAATGTTCTGTCGCTGAACCTCTGCAGTTTTTGTATGTACATCATTAGATGTTTCCCACATAAATTCCTTATTCCCATCTATAATGTTCTTGTGTTTAGTCCCTCTGTTCGCTTTGTTAGTCTTTCTGTTCTAGCTGTGTGAGATTAGAATGTGTCTGATTCATAACCGTGTTTAAGCGTATTAAGAAAAGATGGAACAAGATAACACGTGTGCCAGGGCTGTTTGCCTGGTAAGAATTGAGCCTTCTGCGTTCCCACTTCCGGGCTGCATTTTCTGGGACCGGAATGGGGGTTGCTGGGAGCTTGTTTCAGCGTGTTTATTGATTTAACATCTACATACATTACTTATTGATTTAACATACATATATAAAAAAATTACACCGTCTTATGTGGTAGTTGTTTAACCTTTGCCCCTCAATACCATGATTGGCGTGTATCTTAAAGATATTCATGCTGTGAAAGTGTATAAAGTAAGAGACATAACTTTTTATTTTATGTTTCATTTCAGCATCTGGGACAGCTTTTTTAAACATTCAGGCATTAAACACCTTAATAGGTTAGTCTTGAAAGGGTTAGCCAAGTAATCATTAATCTTGATTAAAAACATTACATAAAATCTAATTACATACTTGCACAAAACTCTTTTCTCTTGAAGCTGGTGGGGGAAGTCTAACATTGCTATCCAGTTGTACAATTATGTCCAGAATGAGGCTGTTTTAACTCTGTAGTACATTTTTTAAAAATCTAGTTGTTCAATAATTTCAACTCTGGTTCTATTTTAGCCTTTAAACTATCCCCACCTTGAATTTCTGTTTTCTCTATCTTCTTTCACTTTAAATAGAAAAACACATCTTTAGTTTCATCAAAGTAGCTTTAATAAATCCACTTAGTCCTAAGATTGTCTTCAATTTGGCTTATTGCCTGCTATGACTCCTTTTTCTCTTTAGATTGAGTAAAAAACAAACTATTTATATTTTTAGAAGCAGCAGTAAATTTGTTTCTCATTTAGAATGCTTGGTATAGAAATTTATATTAATTTTTTTTTTCTGTGGGTTTTCAAGTTTTTGAGATGAGTTAAATATTTTGTGTGTTGTTGGTCCCTCCCCCACAGGGTTTCAATAGGTCCTTCCTCCAGCTTTCTAGTACATTTTGTCAGGTGCAAAGTATGTCATTAGTCTTATTCTGCATAGACAAATAGAGAAATAACAAGAATTGTCACATTATGAAAAATTCCACATGTAAGCCAAGATTAATATTGGGTTGACCAAAAAGTTAATTCCATTTTTGTCATTGGATGGCATTATAAGCATTTAGTTTGAACTGACTTCATTCCAAAAGACCACTTTTTATTGTATTCTGATGGCTGTCCTATCAGTGTGCATTTTTCAAAAGTTTTAGCATATTTTTGTTTATTTTTGTTGATTCTACCATGAAAGTATATTATGCAGTTTTCTTTTTACGAGATGTAAAAATGCAACTCAAATGCTAAAAAAGACGCAGTCTATGGAAAAGGTACTGTAAATGTTTCTAAAATGGTTTGCAAAGTTTAATGTTTGAGATTTCTCTGACTGATGCTCACTGGTTGGTTAGATCAGTTCAGGTTGATAGCAATCAAATCCTGGCATTACCTAACAATATTTATACAGTGGGAGATAGCCAACATACTCAAAATTTCCAAATCTAACGTTGAAGATTATTTACACCAGCTTGGCTTCCACATAAGTTTAGAGAAAAATAAATCCTACTGGACCATGATTCAGTTAATCTAACAAAAATGTTCTGGTTTTGAATCAAATTATGACGGATGATGAAAAGTGTATACTTTACAACAGTGTGTAATGCAAAAGATAAAAAGGTTCTGGGAGGATGGAGTTATGAAGATAGTGCAACAATATGGTAAATATGTTGTTCAATAAAGTTGAAAAGATTTTTTATTTTTACATTATAAACTGAATGGGCCTTTTGACCATCCGAATAACACCAGGAACCTTTTCATAAACAGCATCTTTTTTGCATTTGAGTCGCATTTTTACCTTTCTTAAAATAAAAAAAAC
The DNA here is from genome assembly GCA_006491835.1 of Architeuthis dux. Lineage (NCBI taxonomy): Eukaryota > Metazoa > Mollusca > Cephalopoda > Oegopsida > Architeuthidae > Architeuthis > Architeuthis dux. The sequence goes on from VCCN01003719.1 coordinate 449,926, forward strand.
TTATGCTTTAATGGTAGAATCAAACCAAAATATGCTAATTTTAACATTGTTGGCTTTTTGAATTAAGTTTGTTAAAACTAAATGCTCCTAATCCAATGACAAAATGGAATTAACTTTTTGGCCAACTCAATAATATTAATCTTTACTCTTAGCTCCCTGCAATTTCTTGGTTTTCCCAAAGAGATTTCAGACTGTGGACGAGATTAAGGAGAATGCTATTGGGCAGCTGATGGTGTTCCAAAAAGAGGACTTTGCAGACTGTTTTGAAAAGTGGAAGGGATGCCAGGATAAGTGTGTGAGGTCCAAAGGTCACTTTTGAAGGTGTCATCGCCCTAGGTAGGCTATTTTTTTTTCTATTAAATGGTTGGATACTTTCCATAGAAAAAAGGTGTTTTGTTGGATTTAATCAAGATTCTGTCTGGTAGGTAGAGAATAAGTTCCTAATCCTGTAAACAATTTTGTGTTTGAAGATCCCTGGAGTACTTGTTTTTGACAGCTACTTGTATGATATTAGTTCATTTCAAAAGTACATTTGTTGCTCTTTATGATAATGTACTCAGATTGTGCCATGTAGGTGAGTTTATTATTTCTTATATTAGTACAGTGCCTCTTCCAAACTTTTACTTCTCTCTGTTCTCTCTCGTCTGCTTTCTGCAAATACGTATTTGTTATTTGTAACTTAAGAAATTAAAGTGAACGTTATACTTCTTTTCTCTCTCATCTGATTTGTTTTCCTTACGGCAATGTAATATTAGAGAAAAGGGACAAAACTGTAAAATGTTAAATAAACTAAAGTTTTATGGTTGAATTGAACTTTAAAAAAGTATTCTGAAGTGTGAAAGTCAAGGGAGATAATTTATGGAAACTATGAAGAATATAAGATTATAACTTTCAATATCCTGTACTAACTGAAAACCTTTTTTATTTTTAACATGAAAAAAACCCCCCAGATATAAGCCATAAGGAATAACCAACAGCACTGTGCTGCATCAGCAGTTCTTCTAAAATCTGGTTTCCTTAAGAAGCTGCTTTCGGTCAATCTTTTTGACAACCTCAAAGTGATCCCTCAACTCATTGTACTTGGATACTTCATAGTCCACTGAGCTTCTGCCCACTGGAATCACCCCAAGGACGCCTGCTATATCTTCCAATTTGTAATGGGTATCATCTGGTGGTAGATGCTCAGGTATAGCTTGTAGTTGGGTCCCAGAGCCTGCCTTTGCCTTTAAGGACCTCATTAAGATGCTGTCCACAGGGCCATTTGCCTCAATCAGGAATCTTCTGAGGACCTTGGGAACATACAGAAGCATTGACTTCTTCCCTGCATACACTACTCCATACCATTTACCCACTATCTGTTCTTATGAACTCAAGGACTCAAGGCTCTTCCATACTTTGTTGAGTTGTGATATTGTACTGTCAGATTCATCAGTAGATATGTTTTGAGATACATGTAGTGTTAATTTTACTAGGTAGGAGAAAGCTTCAATATAAGTTTGCATTTTATTTAGTGTTAGACCATTTAGTGCAATGAAAAGCAAAGAAATTAGGGCTCTAGGAATAAGTTTTGAAATTATGGGTGAATGTTTGTATCTTTTGAGGATGTGTTGAAGAAAAAAAAGAAAAAACCTCAACTATTACTAAAAGTATGATTTCTTTAAACCCCTGGGAAGAGATTTTACTAGGTAGGAGCATACAAAAAAACAAGAATTTTCCCTTCAGATTTTATGCAAAAAATAATTTTGAGGTGTGTATACCTGTAATCACGGTACACACACAAATTTCAATTGTAGTGAGATAACAGAAACTGATAGTTTTTATAAATAGCTCTTTTTTTTCATATAGTGTTAAAAAAACCTGATTGCAGAAATAAGCAAAATCTTATCCATTTATATAATTCAAACTATAATAGATAAATGAAATAAAGATTTGGATGAAAGAACATAAGTAAAAAATAGATTTAGCAGATTCTGATTCCTTTTTGCGTGATAATAAACAATTTCACTAAACTCTTGTGATCTGGAATCTCCCTGTTATACACCCAGATTTCCGACTGTGCTCAAATGGTTTAGTTATTTATTTTCTACATTGCAAATCAACAGTTACTGTTGAATGAAAATATGTATTATTGTATGTGGTGTAGTCTGACTATTCTCTTGGTCTATGTTACCCATTTCTTTTCATGTTTTGGCCGTGAACGTAGTCGCCATCATGATTGATGCACTTGCCCCATCAGTGCATGAGTGCATAAATATCCCCTTTGAAGAATATGGCGTCACTTCTGCAACAACAGCATCATCTTCCCAGATAAATGTTGTTTGAGGGACCCAAACAGATGATAATCTGAAGGAGCCAAGTCAGGACTATGCGGTGGATGCGATAAAACATCCCAACCATATCACTGGAGCCACTCTTTTGTCAGGTTGGCTGTGTGTGGGTTGGAGTTGTTGTGCAGCAAGATGACACCATTACGCAAACATCCTGCGTTATGAAGTCCACGAGCAGCACACCTTTTTCATCCCACAGTTGCCATAAATCTTTTTGCTGACTGCTGAACTTTGAGGGGGTTGGTGATGATAGATGCTTCCAGGTCATGGAATCAACCTTTGTCTCTGGGGTAACATAATGCACCCAGGTCTCATCACTTGTGATCATGTGCTCCAGAAAGTCCCCATCAGCTCCCTATACTGTTCCAAATGCTGAAAAGAACTTGCAATGGTGGCTCCAGTCACTTGACACCACATTCTTTGAGGAGGATATTTATTTATGGGACAAGTGCATCAATCATGATGGCGACTGTGGAAAAGTAGCATAGTAGTGCTGGTAAAATATGCACAATGTTTTATTTGTATAGTAATAAACATGTTGGATTAGTAAATGTTTGTACCGTACTTTTCTTTTTATCACTCTTGAGGCAAAAGAAAAATAGTACCAAATGTTTTTTAAACTGTTATTTTAGAGAGGAAAAAAATCTTATGACGCCTGCACTTTTTAATTTTTCTATTTAACCTATCAAATTCCCTGTTGGGAGAAATTCTCTACTGACAAATTGCTTCTATGCTGACCTACCTGATTCTCTGTTGCCAACGTAGGTAATGTATTTTCAATGTTTATGTATAAAAATGACATGGTAGCAGGCAAATAGTGAGGTGTGAAATGCTCTAAACAAATATCAAATCAGTGTTGCCCTTCCTCATCCTATAAGTTTTCATGTTTGGTTTTACTGGCCAGAGTTTGGAAATAAAGTTGCACTGCAACTCAGAATGCCTACCTGTAGGCAGGGGCGGTGCCAGCATTTTGTACCAGCCCAGGGGGGCAAGGTTCAGCCAGAAATATATGAGCGCAGGCAAATCTCTTATATAAGTTAATTATTTAGGTATACAAATCTCCAATATCACCTAAATGTTAATTAAATGCAACTTTAGTAATAATGAATTATTAGGAAACATAAATATCAGTACTTCTATTCTTTTAAATTAAAATTTTTTAAAAAAGAATTTAAACATTTTTACACATCTTATTATTACTTATTATATAAATTTTAAGATTAAATTTTGCAAGCCTGGCAAGGCTGTTGGGGGGGGGATGCATGGGCTTGCCCTGGCCAGGTGCTGGTATGCCTTTCTTGAATTTGTAAGTTGCCAAATTTGGTAATGCTAGATTAAAAGGTTTGTGCAAATGAAAATCTTAAATTTTACAGAAAAAATAAGAATGAACACCTAGGTTTTGTGAACTTCTGAGATTAAGTATTTCCATTATTCTATATATTTTTCAGACTATTTTCATTTATGTTTTTAACGTGTTTTGGCTGGTATGTTTCCAGCCGTTTTCAGGTGTGCTTTATCTGATCTCCTCAATTTGCTTAGTACTATTTTTTTTTTTTATCGATCCTTAGATGTCAACAAGTGAACAGATTCTAATCTCACCTGTTCTCATGTTTGATTCATACAAGAGCGTAATAGAATTGAACTTTTTTTTGTTTTTTTTTCTTTTCTTTTTTTGTGTGGGGACCCCACCCCCCGCCCCCAGTTCCATTTGAGATGAAAAGAATGCAAGAAAGCACAACCTGTTATAGCATACACTTGAGGAAGGCTGAGATGTTGCGTTAACAGATGAGGACAATAGTTCAGGGTGTGGATGGAATATTTGGGGGTAAACATTTAAATGTTTTGGAATATCTATATGCTGGGCTTAATTCATGAAATAAACTGGAACTGGCTTAATATTCATAAATGTTTCGAACCATTGTCATGATCTTATTTTTAACCCAAATTTTCATAATATAATTACGGCTGAGGAATGTATTTTGTGTATAGTCTTTAGAATCTCTTTTGTACTTTCTTTTTCATCTACTTAACTAGAATATACCAGTCTAATAGACAGGCTTGTTGCCAAGGGGGGCCTGGCTCCTCCTGGAAATCACACCCCCTTCGGTGAATGTGATGTGAATAGTTTTTGTGCTAATTTTTACAACATAAACCATTTTTATGACACATCTCCATCACTTGAAACTGTTTCACCTTCTTTCATCATACACTCGGACTTCTTTTTTGCAGAGAAATTAGTGCAGGCATGCTTAAACATTTTGGCCATTTTTTTTGGTGTGTTTTGGTCATTTTGGGCGTTTTTTGGCTATTTAAAAAGATTTAGCACTTTTTTAGCAACTTCTACTCACAGCCCCACCAGACTTAATGGATGGGGCATTTACTGTATCCGGGCGACGGGCCTGCTAATAAAACCCTGGAACTGAACTTCAAAAAACAATGATGTTGTTGCAAGCTTAAGTAATCCAGTCCTGGAAATAAAACCTCAGAATCTGAGGTAGCCATGTCACTCTCTTTACCACGAAAAATCTACAAGAAACTTTATTTTTTTACCCCTGACACTAAATTTGACTTGATAGTGTAAAGAATGTTAATTAGGACTGATTGGAAAAAATATGAAAAATATACAAACCAAAAAAAAAAAAAAAGCTGCTATTCATCATTGCTGAATAGTTGTGCTGTGAGTGGGAAGATTAATTTCTGTTAATTCAAGGATGTAGCTTTTATGTATTTTAAGAATTTTATGAAATGATGCAAAAAAAATTTGTATAGAACGTCTGCTTCATTTGTTAAACTTAGATGAATTATGTGGTTGGCAATATTTTATTTTTGTGTTTATTTTTGAATTGAAGGTTATTTGAAGCACTTGGATTGTGAAGGTGTCAGTCTGCAATCTCAGGCACTTCTTCATACCTACCATTTTAGAGATTCCAAATTCATTACAGATGGAATTTCTTGGATGCACTAGAGTTAGAATTTGATGGGCTAAGATATTCTTGTAAGTTGGCAATTAAAACTTGTGTCGATGAATGAAATACTTGGTTTGGCAAAGAACAAAACGGGTTTGGTTAGTTACTCAATAGAAACCATCATGTGACCAACATCTTTTGGCAGCATGACATTTTGGGGTTGATCAATTAAAAAAATTGGAAAAAAATGAATAACTTCCTGCCTTTGTGTTTGGCAGAGATCACTAAAAAGTCTAAATTTTCCAAAAAAACAAGCATGATCGTTGCCGGACACAAACTAAGGGACTAATTTAGCATAAGCTTACATTGTAAATCTCCCCCCCCCCCCACACACACACACCTAAAAAATCTTTTAAAAAAAACACTGTTTTCTAGACAAGGATTTTCAGCCCTCTAACTCTATTGGTGCACCCTGTACATGTCATACGTAAATAGATAGATAGCCAGACAGAATCACTTAGATTCTTAAGAAACCTATCTTGACAGTTTTGCTTGCTGGTTTCTAACATTCTTTTCTTGAGATTTTCTTCACCACTGCTGTGGTTTAAATCTGAGCTGAGCATATAAACTACGTAGAATGATTTTATACATAAACTACACCAACAATACATTCAGTAACTTTGAAATGAGTCCTCATCATTCCAGGAGTTGTTCAAACTATTTTTTTAATACAGATTATACATCTGAGGAAGGCTGGAGAATGAATCAACTGATATCATCATCATCATCATCAGCTGTTATAAGTCCACTGCT
>VCCN01003719.1:489040-499529 GCA_006491835.1 Architeuthis dux
CCCCCCCACACACACACACCTAAGAACAAGGTACAGATTCTGTTGAATGTCCTTAATGACTTTTGAGCTGTATTGACAAAATGAATCACTGAAGTTCTTTCAAATCAATCTAAATTTTTGATCATTGCTTTAGCAAAATTAGACTTCATAAGTAACAGCTTTCAAATCAAGATCTGAAAGTAAATATTTTTTGCAAATTTTATTCAATAGCAAACATTAAATATGAGAATTTTATTGATTAAAGTTTTGTTTTTAAATTTTTTCACTCTTCTCTATTTCCCCATTACATATAATTGTTTCATAAAAATATTCCTTACTTATTATCTTAATTTGCACTATTAATATCATGCCATCAATAATACGTTAATTCCCTCAATACTAAATATTGTCTTTGGCTTAAAGTGTGCACAACTTCCCTCATTGAAATACAATTTTAGGTTGAGGATATTCTTATCTGCTATCAGCCAAGTATGATCTCTTTTCTCACTTGGAACTTGGAAGATGAGATTATTCTCTCGTCTGTAATTGGGCAAAAGATAAAAAGTCTTGTTCAATGTATATTTGACAATGCAAAAATAAAAAAATTAATGAATGTTGCTATGGCTTAGATTATCTGTCAAAAACTAATATTGTATGTTTGTTTTTGTTTTTAATAGTCAGCTTCATTTCTTAAGCTCAAATTTTGGTCTGTAAGTTTCCTCACCATGGAACAATGATTTACAAGCTAGTTTCATAGACCATTACTACTGTACCAAGTTTGATCCTCAGTGGGTGCCCTGACTAAGCTAAGCTTAGGAAATAATGTCAAAGATATAAGCATTTATTTAATAAGTCATGATTTGATCCAAATAGAATTCTTTTCTGCACTTTGAGTTTGTTAAACAAAATTATGTTGCAATGCTTCAAGTTTTCTTTCAATAATCTTTATGAAGATTTCAATTGAAAGTCATATTTCCCTGAAAACGAGTCTAAAAGAAATGAATGTTTTTGAAGCTTTTATTTTGAATGAACAGTTTTCCTTCCCTCAATGTATTCTGTATGTTCTTGAAACTTCTACTTTCAAAGAATACAGTGAAGAAAAGTACTTAACATTCACTGCTATTTGTGCCTATAAAATGGCTCCTTAGAAATTACTGGTTACAGATTTCAATGTAATATGTGCTGTCTTTGTGCATGTCCATGTATATCTTTGCACATGCATGTGTGTCTTTGTGAGTACACATACCTCTTTGTGTGTGTGTGTGTGTGTGTGTCAATGGCAAAATCTGCATGATTTACAAGATAAAACAAATCAACGTCTTGAAATCCTGCCCCTTCCCAAGTAAATCAAAACGTTTTGTTTTGGTTTCCTCAACAAAACCCACTGCCCTTTGTACACTTCTATGCATATAGTTGATTCCTTCTATAATTTTGGATCACCAGTATAGATCCCAGGGTATAAATCTTCTATATGAATGATGGTATTATTCACTAAAGAATTTCTTAACATAAAAGGAAACTCTGCATCATGTTACATAAGCCACTAATGTAACTGACAACATAACAGCAATAGAATCTATATTTTAGCTTCTACAACAATTAGTTTGAATTCAGACTTAAAGCAAAATTGAAATTTACATATTCACCCAGGCAGAAATTAAAGCTTTTTAATTAGTTAATACTTAGTTTTTGTTATCAGTTAAAAAAAGGGATTGTCTCCCCTTACAAATGATTATGGATGCCATTGTATCTCTAATTTGTTTTAAGGCTTCCATTTCTCGTCTTGATTTTATTTGTAGTTTTGTCATTTTTTATCTTGTGGAGATTTTTCAGTACCTAGATGGGTGACCGTCTGGGGAATACCAGATGCCGTAACCATCTGGGGAGGCATCTCCTGCAGCCATGTTGATTTCCAAACGTATGAACACTTCTTTCGTTTTGAAGCATGGCCAAGAGGGGGGGGGGACTTGGTCACAACACTTCATCCATACTAACTGTCCAGGCATAGCAACTCATGAAACTACTCACCCACGGCCAACCTTGGCCTGATGGGTTCCCAAGTAATATTTTATTTACTTTTGCTGGAATGAGCCACACAAAAACTAATATACTCAACTTATAGTTCATAAGAAAAACCTACTTAGATGCCATACATGAACAGGATAATCCTAATCCACTTATTTGCATATTTCAGGGAGATTATAATAAAAATTAAATTTGTTAGTTAATTATTAACTCTTCAAACTCGTTTCAAATGTTTGATAACCTCTTTTGTACATTTCTTTCTTGAAATTTAAAGAAATCTTTTGACACGTTTGCTATTTATCTTTCAGGAAAGAACATCTATTGAAGGAACTTTATTTGTGTATAGACGGTACGTACATTTTTCTCTTCTTTTTTTTTCTTTTTTTCATCAGTTTGATAAGCTTTAGATTAGAACTTTAAAATTTCGGCTAAAAGCACTTTTTTACAAAGACCTTCCTCTTTGGAGTTTTCTTTCTCTTATACATTATACCAGGTGATTTGTATTGTGATTTTATAAATGTTTCACTAATCTCTGTAGCTAGTAGTGGTCAAATTGGGCCATTGGGGCTTCTATTTTAACCAGAACAAATTCTTTCTTTTTTTTTTTCTTTTTTTTTTTACATCAAGCTCGGATTTTTCATTATTACCAAAAAGCTTTTGTATGGCAGGGTAAAAATAATGATTTAACAAAAGATATTATGGACACTAACACAGTTGTTAATGGAAATAAGTATTGTGAAAGCTGCCTAAAGCACATTTTTTAAGCCTAACATTAAAAAATACTATAAAATTGAGATTGCCTTGCTTTGAAATGTTCTTTACTGCTATGGGGAAAGGGGAACCAAAAATAGACTTTAACATTTCTCACACATAATTCATCAGGTTAGAAAACGCTAGACTCCTGCTGATTAGGGATTAGTAGTACTAGTAAAGCTAAGTCAAAATTGTAGTTGGAGTTTGCTATAAAGGTAAAATTCCAAAGTGAGTTTTTAAGAGTTCTGTTCTCTTAGGTCGATGGTTTTTAGCCATTATATTTTTTGTCAATGTTTCATCACAATTGCAATTTTTATTTTTTTTTTTTAAATTTCAAAGCAAAGTTTTTGATTTTTGCAAATTCTCATCTCATGGGTTTTCTGTGTTCGATTGCATGGAAGTGACTTTACATTTAGCTTAACAGCCTCCAAAGGCAACCTTCAAGTGAATAGGAATAAAAATATTTTTCTATAATTATAAATTATGGTTATTTCTCGGCAGCCTTTGGAAATGCAAGAAAAAAAAAAAGGCCTTTTCACAAAATTATGATGTTGAAACATTTTACTAATGAGAGCAAAGTTGCATCTTTTTGTCATGTGTCCAAGACACAACTTATAATTACAAATCCTGTACCAAAATGAATGCCAATGTTATTGTCACTGGATTAAAATAAGAGGGAAAAGTCTTACTGGTGATCTGTCGTATTGAAACCCAAACAGAAAGACTTGTGTACTCGGCTACTGAAAGACGAAAGATGGCAAAGTTCGTCTTATTTAAGTATTAAGTAGCAAAAGTATTAATGCATTTTATTGGTGAAGAATGGGAATCAAATTTATTATTGATTCTGTTAGTTTGATACTTGAATCTTCCGTAGAAATCAATGTTTAACTCTGTGTGTCTTGCTTTCATTCTAAACTCTCTAACCTTTTTTGGTGCGGACAAACATGAGTGAATACATATACGACATCCAACTTTGGTGGCAGAGGTAAAATATATTTCAAAACATTTTAAGAATATGAACATGTAGTCTCACATTACCTTTTGGATCTTACTCATATAATGAATGCATATCCAACTTTTTATAGATTTCTTTTCCACTATTGACTTGTAAAATTTATTTTTATTACAAAAAGACTTTTAGTTGATAATACTATTTTTACATTGAATTAGAAATAAGTATATGATTGTCTGCAATGACTTGCTTTGTGAGTGTGTCTGCAATGACTTGCTTTGTGAGTGTGTCTGCAATGACTTGCTTTGTGAGTGTGTCTGCAATACACTTGAAGGTATTCCAGTTGAATAACAAGCCCGTTATTATTTCCTAAAGAAAAGGTGCAATTTTAGTAAAAGAAAAAAATATCTTTGAAATTTCATCCACAATCTTGTATATGCAAGATCTTTCAAAGATTTTTAACTCTTGTTGCTGGAAAACATTCTTGATAATTTCAGTTTGAATATCTTATGGTTTGTGTTGATTTTTTTATTTTTTTTTTTTTATTTTTTTTCCCATCTTAAGTATCAAGATCATTGTTGTCTGAAGTTCTCAGGTAAAGTTGTTACCATTCTATGAATTATTCCAACTGGCACCTTCACCTTTGTTTCAAGTGCACAGTTTTGACCAGTTGGCTCTCCAGCTTTTGCCAGATGTATGTTGATGGTGGGGTGGGGTGATTGAAGATTACTGGAATTGGGGACAACTCACCAACCCAAACAAAGATGAAGGTATTTCTTTAGTCTAGACAAGTGGTCTTCAAACTATACTCTAGGAACCCTTTTCAATAATTACATTTTCTAGGGAACCCCCTGCAAAAAACAACTTTCACTTCTATATATATATATTCATGTAACTATTGGATTTTGGTCTTGTTTATGTAATTATCTGAATGTGTATGAACCCAAATAGAAAATGCACACTCAAATAAACAAAAAAAGGCTGACTGAACAGCATCCGTGTCAATTAAATAACTAAAATCTTTTTAATTTTAACGTAACTGTTAAAAATAAGTATTTGGAATTGAGTTAAGAATCAGAATGTTACGAACATTATAAACAAATTATCACACAAGATAAATAAAATAGAAATATGTGTAAATATGCAAAAATGTCACTTTGTTTTGCAGAATCCTTGGAAAGTCCTTGGGGTTCTGTGGAACAGTTTGAATACCGTTGGTCTAGACTAAAATGCTAAACTTTAAAATTTACTCAGCACTTATATATTTTTAGAACTTACTAAGATATGGACATTCAAATTGTAAAAAAATTACTATGCTGTCCCCCCCCCCTTTAAAAGTATTTAATAAGGATTAGTTTTAAACTTTCAAAAACTGAAATTATGGCTCATATCAGTTGTAGATGATCTGTAAATATTGTTAGTAATTTTACCCCTAACTAATTTCTATTTGATCTCCACTATCACCCCTGTCACATGTGGTGTTTTGACTAATTGCTTTCAAAAGGCTTGTCAGTTTCTTATTCATTTCTGCAGGGTTGATATCTATTAATAAAGCTATATTAAGCTCTTAAGTTACCAATGTATAAATATAGAAGCACTGTCTAAGTGTATTGCCATCTTAATTGTAAACTCTATGTCTACCCAATCTGTCAACAGATACCAAATTCTTCTTAACTGACAAAGAAAAACTTTACTTTTTAACTCTTAGGTCAATACAGCCACAAAACAAAGATTAGTATTAGCTTTGAGTTTACTGTTTTCTCCTTAGGACACTTAATACTAAAAACTTTTCTTTAGTAAGTGTGTGTGTGTGTGTGTGTGTGTGTGCGCACAGCCATAATGCCTCTCATCTTGCTAATGTGAGTTCTTGCAGAGGTTAACAGTATTTCTCCCAATCCTCACTACCTTTTATTTTGCATTGCTCTCTCTACCTGAGTCTCCTGGCATGGGGCCAGAACTAGTGCTGCTATGATAGACACACACACACTTAGAAGTGTGTGTGTCTCTATCTATAACTCTACATTGTCTACCTCACAGAAGTATTATTTTTCTCTCTCTACACACTAAAGCATTCATCTCTTTTGGCAAAAAAATGTGTGGGGATGCATATTAGTTATTTTTTTTTCACACACACACTCACTCATTTTGTGTGTGTGTGTGTGTGTGTATAATATATATATATAATATATATATATATAAAACGCACACTATGCACTGTGGCATTGTTTCTTCCATTGAAAATTACAAACCATAATAGTTTCTTGTGGTCCTTTTTGGCAAATCAGATTTTTATTGATAATTTTTTGGTTTCCAGACAATAATTTATACTAATATTTTACTCATTTACATAGTTCTGAATCTTTTTTTTAATAGATAAACGTGGCTAAGAACACAAGGCAGGTGATGTCTGTGACTGGAGTTAGCAGGGGTGAATCTGTCTGATTTGTGTATTTGATTAAGAACTTTGTTCTTCATAATAACCGACTTCAGGTTAAATAACTTATTAAATGTAACTGAAAAGGTAGTTTGGTTCTGTAGGATGGTTCTAATAATGGAAAAGGTTTTTAAAGTTCAATTTAAGTGGATGGCTAAATGGGTGCATATATAGCCTCTTTTCTTTCCTTATAGATATCTACCGAACAGAATTGAGAATACAGACAGCATTGTTCATACTAATACACTTCTTACCAAGCTATTCTTTTCTCAGTTATATTAGTTATTCCATTGAACCCATTCTGTTTCTTGCGCTTGTTGTTACCACAATGCTTCTGATGATCCATTGCGCTTCTTCAGGTGTACAACAATATGGAAGGGGTGGGGGTCTCTTTTTCTTGATATGGTGACAGATATACTGATCAATCAACTTATTCCTGCAACACCTGTAATAAGGGCTAGTGTATTTATATTCCTGTGCCACAGAAAGATTCTGGGATCAGTGTGCGGTTCACTCCCTGACAAGTTAGGATCTACCTTTAAACAAATCCATGCCATCTACATTTCATCTTGCTGATCTTTTCTCATCTCTCATCAAACAGACTATGACAAAGACCAACATAAACTCAGAAACCTGGAAGGAACAATTGGCAGATCACAAACTCTGGTGTCAGACTTATCTTGACTACTGCAGAACTGCTTAAACAAGAACGTCACTGAAATGAACAGGACAAATAACAAAGACGAAATATCCGCCAAGCACAAAAGAAACAAAATAATTGGAAACTAGAATAACCGACTTACTTATATTTCATATGCAGGGATGCTCTTCAATCCTTTCTTTGCTAAACAAAATATCCACACTGACCTAACTTAGACATTTGTTCAAAAGGCTAATATATGCCACTTCCGACAATTTTCTCACCTTCCAGTGATACTCCCTATCTATTCTTTGAATCTCTCATCTCAGAGGGTAATGTGATCCCTTCTCCTTCCAGATATGGCCTACTATACTAGACTTTTCTATTTCTCCTATTCCCCTCCCCCATTCCAGAAGTTATATGGGACAGATAGTTATTCCTTTGAAGGATGCTGCTTATATGCTTTAACTCTTCCCTTAGATTTTTGGGGTCACTGCTGTTGACCTTTACCTGAGGTTGAAAGCAGTAAGCTATCCCTTTCTTAAAACACAAGTATGGTTTGAACTGAATTTAGGTATAACCTTGTGTGTCTTGTACTAAAACCAACCTTTGTGCAGGTTACCAAGGACATATTGAAAAAAGAGTTTGTTTGCTCTTTTCCCATTGTGAACTGTATAGCTGGTCTAATTGAATTCTCACAATCCATCAAAACTTGTACATCTTTCTAGTGGGTCACCGTATCAAATTATCATCCATATATTTCAAAGGTTTCAATGGATTAGTTTGCAAGGCTAGTTCTTCAAAGAATTCCATGTAGAGGTTAGAAATCATGGAAAGCATGATGCCATAGCAAGGCCTTCTTCCTGTTCACATATATGAGGCCCTAATTTCAAATCAGTATAATTGACGCCATTATTTTTTTTTCTGTTTTCTCTGATTTTCTGATTTGCATTATGGAGAAAAAGTGACCCCCCCCCTCTTTCTATATGGATTTTACATTTGAGGAAGGCTTAAGAATGGATCAGCTGAAATGTTGTGATAATAAGATGCAACATGAAAAATGAGTTCAGTGGATAACTCTTGGTATGATAATGATTCTTCTAAAAATTACAGAATGTATCTTCCATATAGATTCTACAAATGAAGAAGGCTATAGAAGGCAGCTGCCAAAACATTGTGGTAACAACATAAGCAATGAGATCAGTAGTCCAAAGAACTCTTGGAATAATGATTCTTCTCAATTACAGAAGGAATATGAGTTCTGTGTGTGTGTGTGTGTGTGAGATAGATTTGCCAGTAATGTTAATTAGCAACTACTAATTTTATTGATACTGTTTTTTTGTAAACCAAAATGTCAGCTGATCAATTTTTAAGATTTTTCAAATAATATTTTTGATGATAAATTATTTAGGATTAGAAATAAATTTAGTAATTTGTTAATTGGAAGTGTCTAATTGGCTTTTAATACAGATATAAATTTGATTAAACTGTGAGAGGTTTGAACAGCTCATTTATGAATCCCTTGAACAATGAAGATTTAAATAACAAAGTGGATCTGCCAGCTTGTAATTTGTCTTGAAGAGGACATCGAAGTACAGAGGCTAAAACCTTGTATTTTGTGTACGTAACATAACCTAGTTCATGCTGAAAGAAAAATACCTTTTCCTAATTCATCATTGTGATTTTGTTGAATAAATATTCACATCTGTGTGAGATTTTCTTTTGTGTGCGTGTGATATAAGTCTGAAACTCATCTTCTGTAATTCTTTGCAAATGAATTAAATCTCAATTTAATCTTTATTTTTAAACATTTTATCCTCAAACATGCTAAAAGCTTCAGAAATTTGAAGCTGTAAGTTATGAGAAAGTGGCTCCAACAGGAGGGTTGTTCCAGGCATGTCACTATAAAGATTCAGCATAAGTGTATTGTAATAGTTCATTGTCTGTATTGAATTTGTAATGGTTCATGCCAACAAAATTTTGAGATCCCCCCACCCCATTGGAGAAAAAAAAGTGGACCTCTTGAAGTTTACCTTCTCCCTTTTCACTAATGCACAGCCTTACCAGCACCCACTGGTAAAATTATAGTATCATATCTTTCTCTAAATACACACAAATATATACTAAACAATCTTATTTGTGAGGTGAAAATATGTAATATTGTGAAATCATAATATTTTAACACTAAACTAAGTAGGTTCTTGACTGTGGTACAAACAGTAGCTGGTTACTGAAACCATTTTGTATTGTATATAAAAGAATTATAGCAAAAATCACTTGTCAACAATTTTTGATTCTAAAACATGATTTTAGCAGCAAAAATGTAATGACTAAAATAAAGCTTATCAATTCTTTACATTATTTTACTATTGGAAGGTATAATAGCATAGGTGATCAGTTACAAAACTAAGACATTTGATTTTGTTTAGGTACAAATATATTTATGAAATATTCAATTGCATATTGAAAAATGATCAGTCATTAATGGAAAAAGATATGATTCCCCAAAACAACAAAAAATATCATTTAAATTATACAATTTCCCAATAAGAGTAATTATTCTTGGTTAATCTAAAGAAGGCTAATTCAAAATATTTGCTTTTTTTTTTTTTCTCCCTTGAAAACTGATTTATACACAGGTGAAGATCAGGTCCTCCTGTTCCCACCTTCACCATTTAGTTTTAGAATAAAAATACTGTATAAATCATCATAGCTTCCAAACTGCTCCTTGTAATGAGAAAAAAAACCCCAGCTTTCCAACATAATCAAATTTATGAATGTACATGTAAAAGTCACTTTTCTATGAGAACCAAGTACATAAAAGCTAAGATTACCTCAGTTATTGTAGTAATCATGATACCTAAGAAAATTGGTTAAAATCTTTATAATACATACAATTATCTCAATATGCTAATTTTAACAGCAGCAAAATATATTTTTTTCTATCTTGTATTCTTGAAAAATAATAGTTGGGGGTGGAGGTCCCCCCAACTACTTTTTTGAAAATTATCTTTATTGTACTGTGCCAAATATTCCTTTTGGCTACTTAGTTCTAAAATCAGTCAAGAGCATTGGTTCTTAGTCCCAAGTGACTGCCCTTTCAATCCCAGGTTTCTTCAATTCCACCCCCAATCATCATCTAGTAATGTTTCCACCATTATACTTTTGATTATACATTCCTTTCCTGACTGAAATTCCTCCCTTGGGAGCCAAATGCCTCCTAGAGTTTGTGACTGAGAAATTTGTAGATCAAACTTTCTGCATGTTAAGGCAAGATACCCATCTCCCCATTAGATTGGCTGAAAGAACTACAAACCCAAATGAGTAACTTCCTTTGAACTTCAGAATGAGATTGGAATAGATTTAACAAACCTGATGCTCATTATTTTCTACAGAATGTTGGAACTTAAATACAATGCCAATTACTTTAATCTGAAGATTCTCAATGTTAATTGAGCAAAATTTCTTGTAATGAAATTTTACAATGTGTACAGAAGATAATTCACTGGAAACTTTTTTTGTAATGGATTTCCTCTATTTTGACATTTTGGCCTGCATACTACCCTTTCAAAATGTTGTCTCTGCTTTCTGCAAAATTAATGAATCCAGGTTTTATGTACATTTAAAGTAGATTTGAATTTTTTCATGTTTATACACAGAACATTAATGTATTAGAATTTGTTTGTTTTTTTCAAGAAAAAGCTAA
>VCCN01003719.1:510297-522885 GCA_006491835.1 Architeuthis dux
GACTCTAACCGAAGCTCTGACTCTAACCGAAGCTCTGACTCTCAACAATTAGATTTACTTAGGACACTTTGTAGTTTGTTTACTTTGACGAGGACGAGGAGAAGCTACTTCAGTGTTTGGAATTCATTAACTAATGTTGTTCACTTCCATTTAGACTTCATTAGGCATCACCGTTTTTTTGTTCCCCATTTTTATTTATTTACTCTGAGCTGCACCTTGTGACTCTAGTAAAGCCATTTTCACATTTTCTTTTTCATGCAATCAGGACTTCACATTTTACTGCAAATTTCTTTCATCATTCTTTCACACATTTTTCTTTCCTTTACACCTGCCTTTCTTCTGCCTTCTCTCTTTCCTTCTCTCGCTATTCTTTTTTCACTTTTTCGTGTTGATTTAATTACAAGTTCAACCCATTTATCTTCTACAGGTCACTAATGAGGGACACCGTTAGAATTATATAAAACAAAGTAATGACCTTCTTTGGTTTCTGCTGATTGATAACTGACTACTTAACAACTACAATGATCAACTATAACCTATAGAAAATCAAAACACCAGCCAAGGAGAAGTAAGATTTTATTTGCTGACAGGATTAGTGAAAGCTTAATCACTGTAATAAGTTGGGTGTTCATGATTACAACAAATTAAAGAATGTTTCTTATTGAACTTTGTAACTCTCACTGTTTCGACATAAGTTTTAGGATAAACTTGCACGTGCAAAAGAATTTCATTGATACAGGTGAGTGTGTGATTTATTTACAGCAGATGTTTAATTATATTCTAAATGCAATCTGATATTTTCAATGGGCGTGGGATTGTAACTTGAAGCTCAGGAACATCCAAGTCATAAAAATTTAAACATTCCTTTTGAAACCTCAAAAATTGGCTTGCTGATATATTTTTAGTTTTTACTTCAGAAATTCTAAAATCCTGAACCATAAGTTACTTTGTATTGAGTCACTTTAGTAAAGTTTCAATGACATTCCCTTCTAGTTGCTTCTTTGAAGAAAATAAGTAATTTTGGCGTCCCCTTTTGGTGGTCGAGGTAGTTGTGTAGTTTCTACTAGCACCAGTGGTCCGTGTTTGAGCCTAAATAAAATCCAGGATTTCAAATGCTGATTTTCAAGGCAGGTCCTTGTCATTTAGTCGGATTGGGTGGGATCAATCTTCAGTACCCATTTGGCCTTGTGCCATAATAAGCTAAGTAAATGACTTATTGCTGTAGTGGCTGAGATAGTTTGGTATTTCCCACTTGAGTCAGTGGTCAGTGTTTGAGATCAGGTAAAATCCAGAATTTCAAATGCTGATTTTCCAAGGTAAACAAGCCCTCCTTACCTGGAAGATTGGCATAACACAATTTCCCTATTTCCCCACACCTTGTGCCATACTAAACTAAGCTTCATAAATATCAGTAAAACTCTTTTGGTTGCTGTTTGTAAAAAGGATTAAAGGATTTGACAGTGTATTGTTTATAAGACTCAAATATGTTTTCTTTTAAATTTTCCACTTGTATTTGAAGATGGCGGTCACACTATCCATCTGTTTTCTATTCTCCTTTATTTTACTTAAATAATTATAATCCAGTTCCGGTTTGCTGTGCCAGTCAAAGCTTCACCAGAGCACTATTTCATGAACACATTCCCTACTCCAAAATTTTCAAGTTAGAAGGGAAAGACTGAAGATTTCCCCTATTCCCCAATATCTAACCTGTATTCATGCTTTATTAATTTTAAAATTTTAAAACTAAATTGTTTATTGACTTTCTCATTATATTTATACTCTTCAGATATGAATTTTTCTCTCTGGATTTGCACAATTTACATCAAGTGAAAACTGATAATCTCAAATATTTTCAAGAGTGGGTTGAAATTTCTTTCTTTTTTTTTTTTTTTTTTTTTTTTTTACCCTTTCAACATTTGGGTAGTTTCTAAGACTACTTTTGCTATGCAATATTCCATTCTGTACGTTTGATTTGTGTGCTAGAATTCAATCTATTCCCAAGAATATAATGAACAGTAAACCAGTGAGTTAAGTGTAGTTTATTGTTAAAATGATGCAAATTTACTTTTATCTTTATTTTTCCAGATAAGATGAAAATTGGTAAGCGATTCTAAGTAGACCTTTGAATAAAGCTCAAGATTTCTTTGTAGCTTACGCAAATCATTCTTTTATGTTGTACTTACAGAAACTTAGCCCTCATTTTTATCTTTTTTTTTAATAGTTTTTTTAAAAAATCTTTTTTATTTATTTATTTTAGCTGATCCATTCTTTAGTTGTTAAAATAAATGGTGTGAAATTGGAATAAAGAAGTAACTTATAAGGAATCAAAATTGCATCCTGGATCTTGAGCAGGCAATAAATGGATCAACTAAAAACAATAAAAAGCAAAAATTAAAACTACTAATATTGTGTAATAATGAAAAATATTTCATCTCAGAATATCAAAACGACTTAGGGTTGTGGCATCGGGGTAATTTTGATCAGAATTGGTAAAAAAGTATGAGTGGCCACACAAGTGCCCAATGAACCATTTTTAGAAAGTTGATATTTTCGTTATTTTTAGAGCTACAATGCTCAGTTACTTTTTTTTAAATTTTGAAGCTTGAACACTCTGCATTGTAATTCATAGTGTTCAATCTTCAAAATAAAAACGGAGCATTGTATCTCTAAAAATAACAAATATCAAATTTAAAAAAAAGGTTCATTGGGCTCTTATCATGCACGGTCACCCATATCTGTTTTGATTTCAACTTTAAAATAAAATCTTGTATTCCAATTTGTTTGGACAGTTGAATGTTGTATTTGTGTTCTTGATGTTATCACATTTTTGGCTAATCATTCTTCAGTCTTCATCAGGTGTATAATCCATAAGAAAAGAGGAAAAAACTCTGTTTTATGAGTAGAAAAAAGAGGAAAAAAAACTTATTTCTTCAGAAAATGGCAACAGAAAAAAGTGATCATTAATACACCAACTGGATAAGTCCATTTCCACAATACTAGATATAGGTTGGTATGGCACAAGGACACGTGGATAAAAGCATTGGTTAAACGTATCTAGTAATCTGCCTGATGGTCGTGAGTTCAATCCCTAGTGTGCAAAAAAGTCATATATTCTGGTTCAGTGGAAGAGGCAGATGAGCAACAATGCACGGACAAATTAACTAGGAAGAATTTAGCGACACAATATATACTCTGGCATGGACAGTGGAATGAGAACAATCTATCCTTGTGGATTGAGTAAAGGGTTTGGTTCTAAGTTCCTAGAAAGTTAGTGACCACGACAGACACCAGAAGCTGTGGCTGAAACGTTACTATAACTAACAAGACATTAGTCTGAGTAAGTCTTGGTATAACAATCATAATTCCTCATCTCAGAAATGCAGACAAAAATTCTTAGATAAATTGTTTTCTTAACTTAAATGCAAGGGTCCCAGGTGAAAAATCATCAATACAAAAGCATACTATGCAAGGGATCAAGGTGAACAACTTTGAAAGAAGTTTTTTTTCTGCACTATTAAATATAAAGATGATTGGGCTTTTCGTTTTCTTTTACTGAAAGTGGATCTGAAAACTAAAACTAGCCAATGTAAGCTGATTCTGAATGTTTGTTGTTGGTTTTTTTTTACTTGAGCCATGTAAGATAGCTTTTATAAGCTTGTGTTTGCTAATTGATTATTTTGGGGGGTTTTTATGTTAAAGGCTATACCAATTTGTTGTGTAGAACTTTTTGTTTCATTCAAAGAATGTCTTTTGATATTAGAATTGCAAAATTTATCAGCATTTAATTGCGGAGGAAGTACTCTTTCCTTTTTTTAATTTTTAAACTTCACTTGACACTTTTTCTTTTTTTCTTTTTTCTTTTTTTTGTTCAACAAATGCATTGTATCTAGATGATGATGATAATTAAGATGGGCAAAAAGTTAGTGGGTTTTTTTCTTTCTAATTGTCTTGTTTCTTATTCTTATTGGCTTTAAACCAGTATTTATATGTCTCAATCACAAGAAATGTGAGGAATTTTAATTATAAATTGTGGACAATTTCTGATTAAAAAAAATTAAAATTCTCGTCGTCCTTCCCCCTAATGAATATTACACACCAAGTTGATGCAGTCTGTTTGGAAGAAATAGGTTATTGGTGTGGCAGCATCTATCCATTCATGCAGTGAAATTGTACTGCATTTTTCTTGATGGGAACTGCAGTAGGTGATATTTTAAGTGACTTTGTCTTGCCAGATGAATACCAAATTGGTATTTAAGGGTTACTAGCACCCAACCTCTAGTTTTGTGAGTTAATCCTGTTTGGAGTACAAACTCTTACATTGCAATAATCTTAAGTTATTTTCAGTGGAAGTATTTTCACCACTACAAATATTTCAATTGGTTTAATGGTCAAAGAATATATCGGCTAATTAAAAAAAAATGTTTAAAAAGTAACAAGAAGGGAAATCTGAATTATTATATTGCAATTGGTACAAAATTGAACCAGAAGAACCAGACATTATCATGATTGATATGTTATTCAGTTACCTAAACAGATATTGACAATTCCTATTCTTAAAGATTAAACCAAAACTATAAAGATCACAGTATTTTGAAATGTTAAGACACTTTCTATGTAAGCTGATGAAATAATTTTCTTGTTGACCTGCAGCTTTTTATTTCACTAATTTTCATTTATTTTTTATGGGGTGCTGAGATAGGGATGACCAGGGAGTAAAATAATCCCGTTGGATTCTGAACTATTGACCCAGGTGATTCAGTAACTGTTTTCATTTTAAGAAAGCTATAACACAACATCCAGTCTTTGGGGCCTGTCTACTGCAGAATCTAATAGAACTACTTTGCTATGCAGGTTGTTGAGAGGCACCGCAGTTAGGCACCGCAGAACTTGAGATGTGGAATGATACTACTGGGCAGTGTGCCAGCAATTGGGGGTGGTTAGTCATTGAGTAGCTTAATTACCCTGTTGTAAATGCAATCCAGAATAGCAGTGGCTTGATATTATTCACTTGGAGTTACTAACAATTTAAGGTTGGTTTGTTCTTGGATTCTTGGTACCAGTTTTTGGTTTGTTGTCTTGGATGCAAAGTAAAGCTGGTTCTTGCAAAATGGTACTTTAAAAAAAAACACAACTTTTGTAATATTCTCTTTAGTATTTTCTGATTTTAGTAATGTTAGATGGTTTCAATTATTCCTTGGATTTCCAACCCTTCCAATCTCTTTGGCACCATTGCTTATGATCCTATTAAAATCTTCTTCCTTTTTTGTTAATGTTAGATACCATGTGCAAAACACAAGCGTGTCCGTTGTTCATTTTTTAACCTGCTGACTGATTTCCAATCAAGTGAAATCTGCCTAGTATCAAATGGTTAATTTAGATAAAAATCTTGTTCACCTCCTACTTGCACATTTTCTCTGGCCACCATTTTCTAACCCAGAAGCAGCAAAATTGTCTTTTCTCTTGGAACAGTCATTTATAGAATTATAAAGTTTTAGATTGTTGAATGATAATGGAGTGAGAAGTAAAACTTGTGTTAGGCATGTGTGGACTTAAGTATTCATTCTAAAATTAGGTCCACAATCTATCACTGGAAAAATCCAGTTTTCATTAAACAATTTATAATGAACTAGTGACCCATTGCTTCTCTGCTGATGGCTGCTACTGATGCTCTAGGTATGACGGATACAGGGTAGGAAGGCAGAGGGGAGAAAAGAAAGGTAGTTTAATAAGAGGGTAGGAAGGGAGAGGGACTGATGGCTGTTATTAATACTATGTGTGACAAACAGTTCTGTATATATATAATTAGTGATGTACCAGAATATCAATCTGGTCGGATATCCGGCGTCGGCTTCACAAAAAGTTATCACTGCCATGATGTGAATCCGTCGCTGGATATCTGACTGGATTGATATTCTGGTACATCACTATATATAATATGATTAATGATCAAACTGTTACTCGATTCCAAGATAAGCATACAGTCGATATTTTTCCACAATTTACATCATTTTTCACTTGCAAGCAGTACTTTTCTAATTTTTGATAACATTACACTATTCAATTTACCCTTTTAAAAAATTCTATAAGAGTGCAGAACAAAATTAGAGAGAAAAGTAGCTATATTTATTCTGCGAAACTACAGAATGTGACACAAAGACCGATGAGTGGTTTGGGGAAGAGGTTGACTATCCTACTCTTAGCTAGATTCTTTTGTGAACATACGCATACAGCATTGTTCCTAACACCAAGAGAATTCATCCATCACTCACATTCTTTCTTAATTACCATCATACTGCATTTGCTCTAAACTATCTCCTCAGGATAGAATTTCAATGATGTATAAAAAGTAAAGAAAAATTAGCAGTTCAATCAGTACTTCTGTCATCCTTAAATGTCCCATTGTTATGCCAACAATTTAAGTCTTCCAAAATTTAAGTCTTCCAAAATTTAAGTTCCACTGTTTGATACAATAAGAACCTGGATAATTTTTTCATTTGTGGATGCAAATTGAATTTCACATACATCCTTGACCAAACTTGGTGCAAGATTTTATTTTAAACCATTTCTTTAGCAATAAAAACACAACCTATAAAGATAACTCCTAGCTCTAATCCATGGCCTGTGTTCATTGCACTCTTTCAAAAAATTGAAAACACATATGCTCAAGTGTTAACAAAACAAATAACAAGGGTTTTTTACCTCAACATTTTTGTAATTATTTATTTTTTTTTTTAAAGTCCGGCTAAATGCACCTAATGACACAGGAGGATTACCATATGCAAAAACAACCCTAATGGCTTTCCGAAACTGAAAAACTAATTATCAATGTTTTACTCATGCAGTTAGAAACTTAGCATGTGTTGTTGATTTACTCTGCATCTTGTGGATTACCCCTGTCTGCGCAAGAATCTTTAACTTCCAAATCTTAGAACTATCTATAGGAGTGAAGTGTTTGGAACGTACTTCATGAAATATACCCCGAGGAAGGCCAACAAGCACATCAGCTAAAACATAGTAATAAAAACAGCAAGGATGAGGATATTAGTTCAAATAAATCATGAAATAATGACAATGCCTCATTTCAAATTGTAAGACAATATTTGGTAAAACACTCTTCTCAATGAAGAGATTTACATTTGCAGTCTTTATTACAATAGCAACAAAAACAGATCTTAACTTCCAATCATAAATCATCTCTTAAATCCCCTCCCTGTCCCCCTTGTTATTTTCAGGGTGGAGGAGGGTGAAAGAAGGTTATGCGTTTTTTGTTGTTCTTTTTTGCTTGACATTGATATTTTGAAATCTGTTGCCAGTTCATGATATTGACTCCTACTTAGAAATCGTTTTCATATTCATTGTTGTGAACAAAAACCATTGCACACAGTAAAATGTTTTTTCTTTTTTTTCCTGACTTGTTTTAATTTTAAGATTTTGCTATTAATCACTTGGGAGTGACTGACAAGATATCTTGCAAGACATTTCTTTGTTCTAGATCTTTTAGATCTGGCAGTAAATCAGTGATTTAAGACAGTTTGTAGATGGTGATGAAGACAGTGAAAACAATGATTGTCCTGGAGTGGCTGATGAGATATTCTGATGTCACAAGTTGTTAATGTTATATGAAAGATTTCACAAAGTACAAAGCTGAAGGCAACAAAACAGAACCTTTTTTTTTTTTTTTTTTTTTTTTTTTTTTTCCTCACTCTAGGAATAATTTATTTTGTAGAAATTTAAAATAAGCCATAAGGTTATTTTGTTGAATTTGCTGAACACTGAAATTCATTTTTTATATAGTTTTCAGATTGGTATAAAGTGCTTAAAATTGCTGTTTTATGATTTTTCACTGTAATAATGGCTTGGGTACAATGAGTTAATTCCTGTTAATAAATCTGATCAGTTTGTGCAATTTACCAAAAGTTTGAGAAAAAGACTAGCAAGAGTGTGTGTTAGTGGGTTAGAAGAACAGGGTGGAGATGGATGTGTACTACACTCCTTACCCCTTGCCTTTGTTTCTCTTTCTCTCTTTTTTATGTGTAAGTAGACCACATAAGATGCATAATAGTTTTAAGCACAATTTCTCTCTCAGCCAAGTGACACACACCGATATCTCATGCCTGAATATAGCCCAGTCAGTGTAAGCTTTGAGAAATGTGATACACTCTCTGATGATGGGGATTGCAGAACTTCTTTTCTGTTCTGCAGTTTCAGGTGTTGTACTACCCGAGTAAACTATGTTCTTAGAGATATTTCTGTAGGTAATGCTGTTAGGAGAGCAGCCAGCCAACAGGCGAAAGAAGCTGTTCTTCGGCAGACGTGTTTCTGATGCTGACACAAATAATATTAGCCTTAAAACATTGCTATCAAACATAACCAAGTTAGATTTTTGGTGAAAGTAAGACATCAGAAGTTAGAATTGATAGTGATATTCTGTACTCGACATTACTCCCTTTAAAATGACCTTTCAGTGGTCATCAATTTCTGCGAAGCAAAAGAGAAGATCCAAGAATGAAAGATGAACGGAACATTTCTTTTTTTTTTTTTTCCTCACTCTAAGAATAAAATATTTACTCTGTAGAAATTTTAAATAAGCCATTTGACAACGTTTTTATCCAACTGGGTCTGTTTTATTTAAATTTACATATATTGCTGCTGGTTATCATGTGTACAATAACAGGCTCAGCTGATGGCTGTTAATATTGACAGTGCAGATCTGGTGGGGAGGAAAGAAAGTTAGGTATTAACAATATTCAGTTTTTGAGGGTTATGAGTGTTACCTTTTGTTTATATAGCATAAAAACAACACTAATAAGTGCAGATCAGTTGACATATTAGTGTGCAACATTTTTTAATAAATCTCTGGAACTAAACAAATAAGACTTCATGAAAGATGCATGTGTGTTGCCATTTATATTTCTGTTTAGGGGTGTTGAAAAGGTGGAGTGAACTCTTTATACTTGCAGATTTATCAGCATAACCTTCATAAAACAAACGTTTTGAACAGTGTCTCTCAAAATGAGATTTGCTGGCTATCAGAGCAGTGTCAAAGGAAAAGAAATTTTGCAATGTTATAACAATTAAACAAAGATGAAATTTAAAGTTGTTCCGAAAAAAGACTGATTTTATGAACCTGTTTACATAGTCATTCTGTTTTTTTTCTGCTTTTCAAGTAAAACATCGTCATTTTAACTTGAAAAATGTCTTCAGTTATTTTGTTAATTTGAAGTGAACTCAAGGCCTTGCAATCTCAAGGCGTTGCAAACTCAAGGCCATTGATGTAACCACTGAATTATCAATATTTCCACACAAAACAATGCCAACAGGTTTCTAGAATTCTTGTTTCTTGAATGCATTTTCAACTAAAAATGTAATTTAATTCAAAACCAAGTTTGTTCAAAACTAAATGATTAAGAATTCCTATTTATTGCAAGCAGAAAGGATAACTCTTAGAACCCCATAAAAGGCATTGGTTCAAAATCTTGGTTGGTTGCCCCAAAGCTTAACAAGGTCATTCTTTATCATCCAAATTACAGATAAACTTCAGTACAAATCTGACATTCCACTCTTGAAATACCAATAACTTTTTCTATGCATACAATCTGACTTCCCATTTCAAGTGTCAAATTGATACAACTTAATCTAACAAACTCACTTAAAAATCAGATTTTTTCAAATCGGTACCTGGAGACTGTGCAGTCAGGTCAGAGATTCTTTCCTAGGACTGGTACCGTGGTACCCAGTCCTATCTGTCTCATTTTACTTGAAAAAGAGATTGGCACAGCTAAGTATCACCCCTTGCCCTAAAGATGCCATGAAGACTCCATCTCAGCACCCTGACAATCTAGATAACTGACCCAAATAACCAACTAATCAGAGTTCTACTCTCACAGTCATCATAAAATCTACCAAAAGAATCCAATTAACAGACAGATGAAAACATTATTGCAAACTTTGATGTATTCATCATTGATGCAGGTTGTACAAAGTCCTTGTTTTGTTTCGGCAAAGGTTTCATTTTGTTATAAACCGAAAGTGGTTTTGTTAGATTTTTCTTTTTTTTCCTTATTTTTTTTATTTTTTAATTAAAACAAAAACGAAACAAAACAATACTGTGTGTGAAACTGCAAGCCTACTAAATTATTATTTATTTTTTTGTACATGATTGGAGGTTGATGAGGGATCAAGGACTCAATGAAGGGGTTGATGATCTAAAAAGTTTGGAAACCCCTAAAAACTAACACGCTAAAATTTCATCTTCTATTGCTGAAAGTGGTTGTAGATTTTAACAGCATTTTCTTTTCTTTGTCTTGACTATGCATTCTAGAAAATACTTCTTCCTTTTTATTCAAATAATAATAGTAACTATGTTTGCGGCCTGCCTTGTGGCTGAGATAGTTATTTCTTTTATACCAGTGCTAGAGATCAGTGTTCGAGCCCAGGTAAAGTCAGGATTTTGAAAGCTGATTTTCTGCACTGGAAGATTATAATCTAATCTTTTGCACCCCTATTGTTCCACCAACCCCAATTTGATTTTGTCACACTAAGCTAAGCTTAGTACATAGCCACTAAGGTAGTTGCATAGTTATCCCCTATGCCAGTGGTCAGCATTTGAGGCTAGTTAAATGAGATGAAATGGACAAAATCAACCCCTCATTCGGAAGATTGGTGCTACACAATCTTCATGGCTCCTCCTCTTTCATTCTCCCAACCAATTTGACCTGATGCCTTTCTAGGTAATGGAAGATTTTGGCTTGAGACAAGGAAGATAACTGTAAATGTACAATTTCTGAAGAGAAGCTGAATTGTTTAGCTGAGTTTGAGAATGACTATACACAACAGGTAAAAGGAATGTTTTTTTCCTCCTTATATATACATCATAGAAATTGAGTCAGAAGTCATACATTTGAAGTCAAATTTAAAAAAAATGTCTACTTTACTCACTTTTCCCCATAAAATAATGTCCTCAGGACAATATTTAAAGATTTTTTTCTAAATTTTGAGGAAGTGGTTAAAGTGAGGGGAAAAAACTTTGATTTTTAGCAATCTTACCATTAAAGGAATGAATAATTCAAAAGCAATTAAAACAAAATTGTCACTTAAAAAATTAAATTGTAAGTAGTGCCCTTATGCTGGCTATGGCTTCAGCCATCCCTACTGAGGCTCCACATATCATATTACTACTTACTCAGCCCTTTTTTGCAATATGTGAAATAGAACAGCAACTGTCTCAACCAGGGTTTGAACTCTGTTCTCCGAGTTTATTCTCTGTGCCGTTATCCACTCGGCTACCCTGCACCTCCTTTTTATTAAATTAAAAAATGCCAATTCCTCAACTCATTTTGTGAAGTAGGAAGGATTATTTATTTTGCCAGCTTTGTATTGAGTTCTTGTGTACTCAATGTCTTAATCCACAAATAACGAAACAATCTAAAATCAATGAATTTTAAATTCATCGCTATCTGCTATTCTTTTCTCTCTGGCTAGATTTGGGGAGGAAGGAGTCACATGTGTATGTAAATACATTCTGTAAATGTATTTACTGTTTTTAGCGACTATTTCTTTAAAAGCCTAACAAGTTGTCCTGAAGCAGTAGATGGCCTGCTTTTTTCTTGAAATAAAAGCCTGCTTTTCAATTTCAAAGATTGGATCAGCTCAGAAGCGTTTTTGCTGTTGGTTGAAAAACTGGGTCAAGGTTATTGCTCGTTCTGAATGCTTTCTTAGAACTCAAAGAAGGAAAGAAATTCAGTTTCAGGGTTTAACCAAAAAAGAGAGCAAGAAGCTTTCCGACTTTGTTAGTGTCACGTACAGGGAAGAATACAATCTTAATTTCACAAGAACTAATGGACCATGTCTGGGGGCCATGGGGGATGGATATTGTTTATAGTTACTAGTAAAATACCAGTTGCTTTGGTAACGGTATGCCTAGAGGTGGGAATCTAAAGTACTATAGTATCTGAAAAAACTCATGGGAGTTGCCTGATGTGACCATCCTGGACACTTAACCAAATCTTCCGCTCACACACTCAAAAAAACGAGTTCAATTCCAACTCATTTCACTTTCTCACCGTTCTTCTTTTCTCAACAGCCGAATTCAGCCATTCTTCTTTAGCGAATATATACTCCTACCCTGTTTCTCTCTCCTTCTACCCGCCGTCTCCACCCTCATTGTGTTGCAATTCCATTCTCGGAACCTCTCCTCTACCCCCACCCCCACCCCTTTCAAAGTAGAACACTTTATTTTTAAAGTGTGACAGACAGACAAGTGTGTGGACACATCGCTTATTATATAGATTTACTAAGAGCTTAGTTATGGCATAAGGCTGCAAGTGTAGGGAATCCAGTGAGGATCAAACTCAGTACAGTACACATTAATAATGGTCTGTTAGACTAGCTTTTTTAACCATTACTTTCACTGTGAGGTGCCCTTGGGCATATCTTGTTCTGGCACAAGGCTGCAAGTATGAGGTATCCATTGAGGATCAAACCCACTATACAATGGTAATGGTCTGCTAAACAATCTCATTAACCGTTACCCTAAGCCCAGGCGACCAATTACTCTTGCCACTTGAAAACATTTTTTTTTTTTTTTTT